>CM033353.1:4575985-4862041 GCA_019395295.1 Osmanthus fragrans
TCGATTTTAATCTCTACCGAACACGCCCATAGTCTTCCATTATTGTCAAATGTATACTAATATATGCCAGGAGGTTTTTGCTTCTAAATAATACAAGCAGAATGTACCTGCCCAATAATAACAGCTTTAACTCGGTCAAATGAAGTGGTATTAAGTGCATTAAAGATCATGTTCTGAGGAGGATAAATTGGCACGCTGCCACAACATATTTCGCTCTCCACAAATTTACACAACTTCTCCACGTATGGCTTTTCAAGCTCACCTGGAAGAACTTCCAACCACGTCTCTTCCACCAACAGCTCCTTCAATTTTACATACCCCCCTCCATCAATACCTATTTGCATGCATGCAAGTATATTGTTAGCAGAATATAAAAAGAACAAAAAGGATACTAAATGATAATCTAAACAATAAGATCACTTTAACGTGTATAGCAGCGGAGCCAACCAGAGGGCAATGGCGGCCATGCCCCCCCCCCCCTTTTTCTTCTTCCCGAAAGGAAATTTAGCATTGTTCCATGAATTGGAGAATGAAACTAGAATGTGGAGATGTACATATCTTTAGATGGCAAACAGAGGAGAAAAGAGCTAATCAATGGTCTAATACTACTCCCTACGCACACCCAGTTTTATCCCCATCAAATTTCAATAACCTATCATGGGTTTCATCATATTCATACGGGGCCAAGGTCAACAACTGATGAAAAAAAAAACCACTCCAAAACTTGAGCGAGCAGAAAATTTTCCCCTAAAATTTCTTTTGAACGTCATTGAGTTATACTTTAAGGGGGGAGGGGGGGGGGAACGATAAATAAATAAATAAGAAGACATTTTAACCTTTGGAAGTGGATTTGGAGAATACATCGGAGCAGCGTTTGAGGTTCCTCTTGGATTTGGCAAGAGCTTTGTTGAATTCCATTTTTAATCTCTCCTCGGAGGTGAGGGTTGAGCCTGACAACGAAGAGGCGTCCTTTGATAATGAAGACGGCTGTGAAAGGGGAGGAGAAGAGTGTCTCTTAAGACGCTTTGCTGCTGGTTGCTTAAACAGGTCCATTAGGGTTCTTGAGGAAGAAGATGAACACCCTTTCATTTCAGCTTTCTCTGAAATGTTTTCTCAGAGTTAAAGCCCATCAATTTATTCCCTGGCGGGAACGACTGACTTTCTGTCCCCTTTTGGCGCTTTAAGTAATCCCGTAACTTAGGATGTTTGTATCCTCGTACGTTGCCACTAAATTTTAAATGTTTACCATATTAGTCCCTAAAATTAATTTTAGGATAATAATATCTAACATGATATGATCAATTAAAGGTAAAATTATATTATTTAAACCTGTAATTACTACCACCTAAACTGATGTTAAACACCGGTGACATCATTCTTAATTTTATCTATGAAAACTAATGTTAAGGTTGATCGAGTAGAATCCACATGACTATACGACACAAAACAAATATTGATCAACATAGGGATAAAGTGAGCCAAATCACCCTTAACGTCCACGCCACGACTGTAGAAGCTGGAGAAGACAGATTCTTCAAATACAGTAAAGCCACAACATGATTGGAGTAAATGATACAAGCTGAAGTATATTATAGAATCTAGAATAGTCAGCAGTATTCATCCCAGTAACAAAATTAGATAAACGGCTTGGCAGCGAAAAAACTAAAAATGCTCAAGGACACGCCTGAAGGACAAAATCGAGTTCACCTTACAAAAGATCGCATAAGTGACAGGAAATCGAAACAATAGGTAATTTAAAAGTACTAGATAAGTTATATTTGTAATGGAAAAATTCAAAATTTTACAACATTAAAACCATGCAAGTTAGATTTCAGAACAGAAAACATTGCAATCAATGTCAGACCAAAAGAAGGGTTAAACTAACTGCTGCTTTGTGGACTCCAATCTCTTCAACAAGCCTGTAATATTGGATTGCATTCTCAACTTCATGTTGTAGTAATCACAATGCGAATTCTTTAATTCCTTAAGTTCTTCCAGTTTTTTCCTCTGCCTTTCTTCGGTCTCCGGCAAACACAGATCCGCTAGCTTCTCAGCGTACTCTTGTTCCAATTTCTCGGTTTTCATTCTAACCATATTCCGGAAACTCTCTGCTTCCCTTCGTGCCTCATCAGCTTTGCCCTTGAACATCCTGGCTTCTGCTTCTTTAATGCGTACAAGACTATCCAAGCTGTCAAAACCATCTTTCTTTGCAGGCTTCACAGACCACTCATCTTCGATTATCTTGTCGTTCATGAGAGGAAATTTAATGTCATTCTGATGGAGATCAATTGGCATCAGCTCCTGTCGTCCACTCGAAGTGCTCATATTGTAGAAGGAAGTTTTTGGAAGAACAGAAGCATCTTTCCCAAGGGACGACTGATTGGTCAAATTTTTTGAAAGAATGTTTAAAGCACCAGACTCGAACAAGCCATCAGTATCTATCAAATAAAGAGCAAAAAAATAAGGATTTCATTTGGTCCTTGGCTAATTTTAACAAGATGAGGAATATAGTCATTTCAAAAGAAATTCAGAGGGGAAAATTTTAGGAAAATTGAAAATTAATCAATACAAGATATGTGGAATGATTTAACAAATTCAGAATTTCCAATTAAATACCATGCCACATTTACAGCTTCACAAGCAAGACGTTAAAAGACTACCTATAAATATCGACTCATTCTTGCTTGGGGCTTTGCCAGTGACGGATATTTTTCCTACTTAAACTTTCTTGAGTGCCAATGTCATACTTCAACATACATTGTTCACAAGTTTACAACACTGTCATATAATTCCATCTTGCATAGCTAAATATAATGGTTAAAGTTGAAATGTCATGATCCAACTTCAAAAATTTATATAGTATTCATAGAAATGAGAGTACACCTAATAAATGTGTGAGAGAGAGAGAGAGAGAGATTTGAACATCCATTTCTTCCCAGTCATGAGTCCACTATAAGCTATGTAAATGTTGAGCACAGACTATGTTCTTATTTCATTTTGTCTCATCATTTTAATATTTGATCGACTGAAACATCTTAATTCCAGAAGTTGCAACAAATTTTCCATTTTCTCAATTTTCCACTCACCATCTTTTGTGTAATTGAAATAGCATTGTTTGTCATACATGATATTTAATATATCTGATTTTCAAGTGCCACAAAGAAATCCCTATTTTTTATTTCAATGCAAATAATCGTCTGGAGAATCTCATTAACTTACAAGGGATCATGCCATCCTCTATGAAACTGTAGAAATCTGGAAGTGATTTGATAAGGAAAAACATAATTGATTCCTAATTAAATCATTCCATGGTTAGACAAATTGATCATTCCATAGTTAGGATATTTAATTAGGTAAATTGAGGCAGATTTTCTTTTCTCCAAATTTGGGAGATTATTTTCCTTTTGCATATTCTTTATTGTACTATAAATAAGCTCTAATAGTGTGCACAAATTATTATTCAAGAAATACATAAATAAATCATTCTGATTTCATGGAATCAAAGCTGATTTTCTCCTAAACCAAGCTAACAATGGGGGACGCCTCCGTCAATAGCCAGGAATCGATGACTTTGGGAACTCACGAGTCGAATTGAGAAACGGCAGCGGGGAAAACACCCAGCCCACTCCAGGCAACAACACCTCAAATTCTGATCCATTAGAAAAGATCATGGAGATGCTTGCTACCCTTCAATCCTCGTCAATCATCAAAAAAATTCATTTTGGTTTTTTAGCCCATAGAGGTAACCCTTGAAAGCCTTAACTATCTCTCATACTTATATTCCCTAGATTATAAACTCAGGAGCATCTGACCATATAACTGATTCTTATCATTTATTTTCAACATATTCATCATGTGTTGGAAATATGAAAGTAAAAATTGCAGATGGATCTCTGTCCCCTATTGCAAGCAAAGAAAGTATCCATATCTCCGATTCTATCACTTTAGACTCAATCTTCCATATTCCAAAATTATCTTGTAATTTGTTGTTTATAAGTCAGCTGACTAAACACTAACTGTTTTGCTAAATTCATTTCCTCTCATTATGTCTTTCAGAACCTATCATTGGTGACAATGATACGCATTGCCAAAAAATCTGAATGACTCTACTACTTTGAGCAGGCTAAAGTGAGCAATCAATGTCAAAATGCTTTTTGTGATTCTATTTTTTCCGCAAAGAATAGTGAACTCCTGTTATAGCATTCTAGGATGGGGTCATTCAAATTTTCAATATTTACAACATTTATTTTCTGCTCTTTGTTCCAATAAAATGTCTCTTGATATTCAATGTAAAGTGTGTGAACTTGTAAAATATCATCGTATTTCATTTCCAAACTCTACATACAAACCCACTAAGTGTTCACTATGATTTACAGTGATGTTGGGGTCCTTCCCGTATTCCTAGTCGAACCCATACAAAATGGTTCATCACTTTCATAGATGACCATATATGGCTTTGTTGTATCTATTTGTTGAAAGACTCTTTCGAAGTCTGTTCTGTTTTTATTAGTTTTCACTTCATGATCCAAACACAATTAAATACCAAAAATACAATTTTTACGTACCGACAATGGTACTAAAAATTTCAATCAATATTCGAGTCTCTATCTTCGTGAACATGACATCATTCATTAGAGTTCACGTGTCAACACCCCTCAACAATGGGATTTTTCGAACAAAAAAATAGACACATCCTTGATATAGCTCGTGCCCTAATATTTACAACAAACATGCCAAAAAAAAAAATTGGGGCAATGCTATCTTGACTGCAACATGTCTCATAAACAGCATGCTTAGTCGAGTCCTTTCCTTTATCACACCTCTTCAAAAATTCCAAGATGAATTTCCTTACTCTCGACTTAGTTCCATTCTTCCCCCTCAAAATCTTTATTTGTACAGCATTTGTATATGCCTGTATACACCAGCGGACTAAACTAGAACCTCGAGCCACAAAATGCGTTTTCCTTGGTTATTCACCTACTCAAAAAAAGGTTACAAATGCTTTGAACTCAAATCACATCACAATCTTTGAAACCACTCCTTTCTACCCTAAATCCTCAATTCAGGGGGAAAATTTGAGTGAATCTCGGACATTGTATCACTCGACTCGTGACTCTCTTTTCTTGAATTTTTCCCTAAACACAAATCATGTCCCAAACAATGATTCTATCACCCCCATCATCCTTCTCCACTCTTTTGCTGGTTACAGAAGAAAGCTTACACTCAGAGAAAAATGTAGAAGAACAACATAACAAAGAGGTGTTGGTTTACTCACGAAAGCCAAAATCAAGGCCCGATGAGAATCTCACACCTGAGGCACCGATTGAGTCTGAACCGGTGACAACTTCGCACAACCAAAAGTCATTTCCTAGGCCAAATCAAGTAATAGAACCTCTCTCTAATACTCCTAAACTGGATGATATTAATCTACCTATTGCACTCAGAAAACAACCTCGTTCAAGTACTTTCCATCCCATTTCAAAATTTGTATCCTACAATGCCTTGTCCACAGAATATCGTGATTTTACTTCTAACCTTTATAATGTGAAAATTCCTAAGAATATCCAGGAGGCATTGGAGATTCTTGAATGGAAAGAAGCGTGATGGAGGAAATGAGAGCGTTGAAAAAAATGAAACTTGGGAGGTGATGAATTTGCCACACAGGGAAGAGAACAATGGGTTGTAAATAGGTTTATACTGTAAAGTACAGAGCTAATGGGACGATGGATGGATACAAGTCTCGTCTTGTTGCGAAGGGATTTACTCAATCCCACAGTATTGACTACATTGAAACCTTTGCACCCATGGCTAATTTGAACAAAATCCGAGTTATTTTGTCCTTGGCCGCCTACTTAGATCAGCCACTTCAACAACTCAACATAAAGAATGTTTTCTTAAATGGCGAGCTAGAAAAAGAGGTTTTCATGATACTACCTCCAGGTTTCTGTAAAAAAGGAGAACAAAAACAAAATATACAAGTTGAAGAAATCATTATATGAACTTGAATAGTCTCCTATAACATGGTTTGATAGATTTTCAAAGGTGATAAAAAGGGAAAGTTACCATCATAGATAATCAGATCACACTATGTTTAACGAACAGAAAAATAGGAAAATAATTTTAATTATATACGTGGACGATATCATCCTAACTGGAGATGATATCGAGGAAATGGGAAGATTGAAGAATGTTATAGCTACTGAATTTGAAGTTAGGGTCCGTTTGATAGCAAGAGTGAAATTTGGGTGGAAAGGAATTGAATTATAGGGAATTAAATTGTTTGGAATTGTTTTACCGAGAATTGTAATTAAAGGTGTTTAATTGGTATAAATTTCCACATTTCTATTATAATACATTTGGCTTTGTTTTTTATACAAATTGTCAATTAAATGGATAAATTTTTTTACCATTGGGGACAAAATATATTTACATTGCCAAAAATAAATTAAAAGAAAAATTTAAAATTTTTACGTTTGGCTTTGTTTTGCATGGAATTTGTCAATTAAAAAGATAATTTTTTTTACACTTTATCTTAAAATTTGTTTCTATTGCTAAAAAAAAAGGTGGAATTGTATTCCTACCATTTAGCAAGTCATTGGAATTCCACGAAATCACGCTTCAAGTGGTTGTACCTTGGAATTGGGTGGAAACCAATTCCATGGGGAAAAAATGCTATCAAACAGCGAAAAAGTGGAAGTTGAAATTCGATTCCAACTTCCTAGGAAAATAACGACGTATCAAAGGATATGGGACAAATGCGTTGCATCTTGGGAATGGGGGTGGCTAGAACGAAGAAGGGGATCAGTGTTTCTCAGCGGAAAGATGTCTTTGACCTCCTAACTGAAACAAACATGCTCTATTGTAAGCCAAGTGACAAACCCATTGAAGCTGGAAGAACGAAAGATGCAGGAAAATCAGTTGAAAGGGAGATGTATTAGAAGCTGGTTGGCAAACTAATCTATCTATGACAAACTAGACTTGATATCACCTTTACAGTAAGTGTGGTAAGCCAGCATATGCACTCACCAAAGGAAGCTCACCTAGAATCCGTGTACAAGATCCTAAGGTATCTCAAGGAAACTCTAGGTAAAGGTCTATTTTTCAAGAGATGTAAAAGAAGGGAAGCTGGATCAACGAAGACAGAAGGTCAACTATTGATTACTATACCTTCATATGGGGAAATTTGATAATTTGGAGAACTAAGAAACAAAATATAGTGGTAAAAAGCATTGCTAAAACTGAGTTTAAAGCTGTTTCACAAGAAATATGTGAAAGATTATGGTTAAAAAAACTCTTCAAAGAACTATGAGACACAAGAAATCTTCCTATCAAACTTTATTGTGATAACAAGACAGCCATCAATATTTCTCTCAATCCAATTCAACACGACCAAACAAAGCATGTAGGAGTATACCGACATTTTATCAAAGAAATAGTTGAATATACAACATTTACGATCCAATTTGAGGGAGAGTGTAGAAATCTGGAAGTGATCTGATAAGGAAAAACATAATTGATTCCTAATTAAGAGGGTGTTTGGGGTGGATTAAATTCAGATTTTTAGTAGATTGTAATATAAATTTTTGAAATGTGTGGTTAAAAAGTTGTAGGACCCAAGAAAGATGTGATTGATATTGATTGTTTGACTTTGACTTAGATTAAAATCAGATTTTAATCTAAAACAAACAGGCCCTAAATCATTCCATAGTTAGAATATTTAATTAGGTAAATTGAAACAGATTTTCTTTTGTCCAAAATTAGGAGATTATTTTCCTTTTGTATATTCTTTATTGTACTATAAATAGGCTGTAATAGTGTGTACAAATTATCATTCAAGAATACAGAAATAAATCATTCTGATTTCAGAAACAAATGAGATAAATGAGCATACACAATTGCAATAAAGCATTTCCGAAGAACGAGTGAAACTGAAAGAAATCACATCTTTAGTAATGTAAAAGTTTGCTTCAGAAGAAATTTGACAATAGCAAGGAACAACTAGTTCAAAGGATGAGCAAGGAACAACTAGTTCAAAGGCTGAGCAAGAAAAGTTGGTTTGGATACTTACAGTTGAAAAACTGGAAAATGAAATTGCAGACATCGGAAGGAGTCATTATTTTGTTCTCGAGATTGGTAAGCATCTCATCGGCCTTCACATGCAGCTCCTGGCCTTTGCGATCTTCACTTCCCCTAAAGATTTTCCTAACACAGTCACACTCTTTTATCATGGTTTCGGCATCCCAATCCTTGGCACAATTCATGAAAACATCCTTAACGAACCCAAACATCTCGGAAGCATGACCACATCCAGGGCAGTGAAACTGCATCTCAGTTGTCCTCGAAGGTCCCTTCACGCATGGACCTTGCTTTATGAGATTACTGTGAAGTGCACAGGCTGCATGGCACCAGTGAGAACAAAGGTCACAACCAACCCAACTGCAAGTGTTGTTGGCACAGTCAAAGTTCAAACATACAGGACACATGCATTCACTGCAGAATCCCTGTTTCGTTGAGCAAATTTTGCAATCACAGTCATCGACAGGTAATAACCTCTTGCAGTTTATGTTTCGGCACCTTTGAAGCAAGAATATATCCACCAATTCCACTGTTGGAAGTTCGCTTTTGCCAGATAAGAAGCTTCCAATCCCCATTTTAATTGCAACCAAAATTTCAAGTTGGGTTTTGTGGCACTTTGAAAGAGTCTCATCCGTAAAATCAGATCTTCTTTCAAGTCTATTTTGGAGCCCCAACAATTCATCTTTCCTCTCTGGCATATTAATGAGATTCTCTAAGTATTCCTTAGTAGATTCAACTGTTTCATCAGTAAGCTCTTGAATTATCTGAGCCATTACTGGAATAGACTCCGATACAATTTCTCTAAGTATTTTCTCAGGCCTAGAAAGCTTACGAGCTCCACCTCCATCAACATTCTCTAAATCTCTTCGACTATTTGACCCTCGCCCTCCAAACTCACCTGACTGAGAATCTATCCTCGGCCGTGCTGGCAACTCAGATGGGAAAATAGAATGATTGTCTGAGCCGGTAGTCTTATAAAGACTACTATTACATGAGTCCTTGTTGATCCTACCACCATTACCCAATCCAAAACCTCCACCACCAACTTCATGATTAGTAAATACGACAGTCCCATCCCCAATAGGCCTAAACCGACTGTGAACCGACCCATTAGTCCCTTCCCCACCATTCCAAATCCGATCACACTCCCTCCGGTGACTCCCAACTGAGTACTCAAAATTCTCTGTTGAATTCCAAGTGAGCGAGCAACTGGGATTGTGCGAAAAAGGGTGGGAATACGAATATGACAGTGAGGCTGTTGAAGTATGTTAGTATAGGGGTATTTAAGTACTTGTACATTTTTCACATTTCATCTATAAATGTACCAGCACTGTAATCCTGTGGAATAAGGAAAATAGATTTTCCCGTCTCTTGCCTTTTCCATTTTCAGATCTGGAGCTTTCTCTTGCTCCCTTTCTTCATTTTCTTCTTCACAAGTTTCACATGGTATCAGAGCACTAAAGTTTCCCTGCGATGGCGAATCAATCCAATGTTCAAGCTACAGTACAAAATCAAACTGACGCACCAGTGAATTCTTCTACTACAGAAGTGGTGGCCGGAGATGTGGTATCTCTTGTCAATCGACTGGTTAGTGATCCGAATAGTCCATACTATCTTCATTATGGTGACAACACAGGGATGCAACTCATTGCTGTCACACTCACTGAAGATAATTATGCGACATGGAGTCGAGCTGTTGTTATGGCACTTAGTGTGAAAAATAAGGAAAGTTTCATAGATGGATCAATTGTTGAACCTTCAGTGGATGATCCTCTGTTTGGAGCTTGGAGAAGATGCAATCATGTGGTCTCTTCATGGATCATCAACTCCATTCCAAAGGAGTTATACCCTAGTGTGATGCATAAGGACTCCGCACGGCAGATCTGGATTGAACTCAAGGATCGATATAGCCAAGGCAACGGTCCTCGTATATATGAGCTTAAGAAGCATATTGCCTCAATTTCCCAGGGTAATAGTTCCATCAATTCATATTTTAATCGTTTCAAGGGGTTGTGGGAAGAGTTAGAAAATTATAGGCCAGAATCCAGCAAGATCAATTATAAGATTGAAGATCAGACTATGCAATTTTTGATGGGGTTAGATGAACAATTTTCAAACGTAAGGAGCCAAATATTGTTGATGGATCCTATACCTTCACTCAACAAGGTGTTTTCCCTAATTCTACAAGATGAGAGACAGAAGGAGGTTATTACAAAAAGGCAACAAAAGTTTGATGCCACTGCCTTCACGAGTAGACTAGTTACTAACTCCAGTAATAACCAAAGAGGCAGTTCATTTACTCAGTCACAAAGAAGGGAAAAGCCAATGTGCAGCTACTGTGGAATGCTTGGGCATCTTAAATCAAAATGCTTCAAGCTAATTGGTTATCCACCCGGTCACAGACTGGCTAAAGATAGAGGTCCAATTGCCAATGCTGTTGTTAGTCAGACGCCTGGTGTTGGTAATTCAGAAATGATAAATTCCTTTTCAAATCTGACTATTACACCAGCTCAATGTCAACAGATCTTAACTCTGTTAGCGCCACAATTGCAAGCACGGTCTTCAACTTCAACCAGCAATCATCCTACCCCAGATGAAATGTCTTCATCCTCTTCAATGCCTGATGTTTTTGCATTCTCAGGTAATCGTGTAAACTTTAATGCTCCTGCATCTGCAGAAAATTGGATCATAGATACAGGAGCTTCAGAGCATATGGTTTGTTCTCTTAAGAAATTAACAACCGTAATTGGTACACTTAAAGCATCTGTGAGACTCCCTGATGGCACTACTGCTGCTGTCACACACATTGGGACAGTAAAGTTATCTCCTACTCTAATTCTAACCAATGTCTTGGTTGTGCCATGTTTTAATTACAACTTAATATCTGCCAGCAAGTTGATAATGCAGCACAATTGTTTTCTGATATTCATTCACAATTATTGTTTTGTTCAGGATCTTTTAACATGGATGACGATTGGGGTAGGCAAGCTTGAGAACGGTCTATATCATTTTCAGCATCAAGTCAGTGATCCATCCTCAAGCATTTTTAAATCTTTTCCAGCAGGCTCCATTGATCCTCATAGTTCAGTTGCAAACTCTGTTTTTCCCTTACAGTGTAATAACAATTTTCCCTTACAATGTAATCACAAAATTCTAGCATCTTGTAATTCAATAAATAATAGTGATATCAATGTTAACATTGATCTTTGGCATTGTCGATTGGGACACATTCCCGTTTCCAAATTATCTTTTTTGCACAAAATTGTTCCTGGTATTGCTTTCAATAAGAATTTCCACTGTGTTGTTTGTCCTATGGCCAAACAACATAGGTTATCCTTTCCAAATAGTGAGACAAAATCCTCCAAACCATTTGAACTCATTCATTGTGATTTGTGGGGTCCATATTCTATTCCTAATTTGGATGGCTCAAAATATTTTCTAACAATTGTAGATGACTATAGTCGAATGACTTGGACTTATCTCATGAGAGACAAGTCACAAACCAGGTCACATATCCAATCATTCTTTCATCTAGTCCAAACACATTTCCAATGTAGCATACACTTCCTTAGATCAGACAATGGATCAGAATTCTTCATGTCAGATTTTTATCAATCCAAAGGCATTGTACATCAAGTTAGTTGTGTGGAAACACCACAACAAAATGGTGTCGTCGAACGAAAACATCAACATATTCTTAACATTGCTAGAGCAATCAAATTTCAGGCCAAGTTACCTCACCAATTTTGGGGGGACTGCATTCTTACTGCTACTCATATTATAAATCGGACACCAACCATGATTCTTGATAATAAAACTCCTTATGAACTCATATACCAACATAAACCATCTTACACTCATCTTCGGGTTTTTGGTTGTCTTTGCTATGCTTCAACTCTTAAAAGAAATCGAACCAAGTTTGATCCAAGAGCTTCACCTTGTGTTTTTCTTGGATATCCATATGGCATGAAGGCCTATAAGCTGTATAATCTGCAATCAAATACAGTTTTCTTTTCAAGAGATGTCTCCTTTTATGAAACTATATTCCCTTTTTTACCATTCTCATTTCCTCAAGCTTCTTTCTAGCCCTACCACATTGGCTTCCCCACATCTAGATCAGCTTCTTTTTCCAACACAACCACATCAGTGTCCTCATGATCATTTCACACCCTCAGATTCCTCTCCATCTTCAGATTCCATTCCTGCTCATGTTCATACTTCACCATTGTCTGATCATTCTTCTTTTTTCACACCTCATATGACAGTTGACAGAAATCCCTCTGAAGCCACTTCACCTGAATTTCCTGAAGCCACTTTACCTGAGTCCCCTGTCCAGCCTATCCATTCATCTAATGTGTCTCCTCGTAGGTCTGATAGGCCTAAAAAAAGCAGCACCATCATACCTTCAAGATTATCATTGTAGCCTTGTATCTCAGATACCTTTTCCCCAATCAGATTCCATGCAAGAAGGTCCTGAATCTGGAAAGCAATATCCTATATCCAATTGGCTGGACTATGGTCTGTTGTCTCCTGCACAGAGAAAGTACACAATGGCTTTATCCACTGTTTATGAGCCTGCTTCTTTTGTTGAGGCGTCTCAACATCCTGAATGGTGTAAGGCCATGGATCTAGAGCACCAAGCTCTTGTCTCCAATAATACTTGGACAGTTAGTGCACTACCTGCACATAAAAAGGCTGTGGATTGCAAGTGGGTTTTCAAGGTTAAATTGAATTCAGATGGTACAGAGGAAAGAAAGAAGGCCAGGCTTGTAGCTAAGGGCTTCACACAACAAGCTGGCTTGGATTATGAGGAAACATTTTCACCAGTTGCTAAGCTAGTTACAGTGAAAACACTTCTAGCAATTGCAGCTCAAAGGCAGTGGCATCTTCACCAATTGGACATTAACAATGCCTTCCTCCATGGTGACTTAGATGAAGAGGTTTACATGGTGATGCCCCCAGGTTATGAGCAGCAAGGGGGAGATGGTGAGAAGTTAGTTTGCAAGTTGAATAAGTCTATTTACGGACTTAAACAAGCATCAAGGCAATGGAATACCAAGTTGACTGCCTACATTTTATCACAGGGTTTTAAACAATCAAAAAATCTGATTATTCCCTATTCTGCAAACAACTTGGCAGCTCATTTACAGTGCTTCTCATTTATGTAGACGATATTATCATCGGTGGAAATGATATATTGTATATTGAGCAATTTAAGAAGACCTTAAATGATCAATTCAAACTCAAGGATTTGGGGGTTCTAAAATATTTTCTGGGACTTGAAATAGCAAGAACCTCTAAAGGGATATCTATTTGTCAAAGAAAATATGCATTGGAAGTGCTGACTGATGCTGGTTATCTTGGAGCTAAACCAGCAAAGATTCCTCTGCCACAAAATATGAAGTTAAGCAAGGAAGGGGGAGAAGTTATTGCAGATGTTGGCATGTATAGAAGGCTAGTGGGAAGACTTCTCTACTTGACTATAACCAGACCTGATTTGTCATATGCTGTCCAGATGCTTAGTCGATTTCTTGAGGCACCAAGACAATCTCACCTAGAGGCAGCTCATCATGTATTGAGATATTTGAAAGGAACACCTGGACAGGGTCTATTTTTTGATAGAAATTCTGATCTGCATCTTAAAGGATTTTGTGATGCTGACTGGGCAGCATGTTTAGACACAAGAAGATCGGTAACTGGTTATTGTGTTTTTCTGGGTAATTCATTGGTCTCTTGGAGGTCTAAGAAACAACACACGGTCTCAAGATCTTCAGCTGAAGCAGAGTATAGATCCATGGCAGCTGCAGTCTGTGAATTAAGCTGGTTGAAGAACATATTGAATGATCTAGGTGTCAAACATCATCAGGCAGCGTTGCTTTTTTGTGATAGCCAATCTGCCATACACATAGCCGGCAATCCAGTTTTCCATGAGAGAACAAAGCATATAGAGATTGATTGTCACTTAGTAAGAGACAAAGTGCAGAATGGAGAGGTGAAAATGTTGCATACAGCTTCACAACATCAATTGGCAGACTTGTTAACTAAACCTTTGGGAGGAGCAAAGTTTACATCATTGATAAGCAAGATGGGAATATTGAATATACATTCTCCATCTTGAGGGGGAGTGTTGAAGTATGTTAGTATAGGGGTATTTAAGTACTTGTACATTTTTCACATTTCATCTATAAATGTACCAGCACTGTAATCCTGTGGAATAAGGAAAATAGATTTTCCCGTCTCTTGCCTTTTCCATTTTCAGATCTGGAGCTTTCTCTTGCTCCCTTTCTTCATTTTCTTCTTCACAAGTTTCACAGAGGCAGCTGTGTAATCATTAGAGTAAGTAGTCGTTGTGTTGTTAAAAGACGGCACCAGCGACATGACACCCCTACTCGGCCTCAGCCAGTCTGGGAGATCACCATTTTGGACCCGGTTACCCCCAGCCAACGAGAGTGAAACCTCAGGTAACGCCAAAGAAAGGTTCAAAGACTCAACTTTTGGCTTCTCACCCCCATTCTCTCCCTCAATCTTCTCATTATCAGCTTCCCTCTTAGACGAATTCCCTCTATTCTCATTCAACTGAAGAAAATCTCTCTCTACCCATAAGTTATTATTCATTTCATTTTGATCCTCAGATACCAATATCTCTTTTCCTTTATAACCACTGCTCAATTTTTCCAAAGAATTCAACAGATTTTTGCCGGAAAAATCTTTATCAGACATTCCCAGTTTCGAATTTTCACAAAGGTAACTAAGCGTGAGCTCCTGTGAACCAGAATTCCCAGTTTTAACAGCGTTTTCATCGAAACCACCCATCATTTTAATTCTCTTCTGTGAGTTTTCTGCAAGAAAATCAATACCCTTTTCTTGAAACTCAATCTTGTCATCTGGGCTCTCCTTGTTTTTCTCCTCAGATGACTCACCTAAATATTCTCTCTCTTTCATAATCACCTTCTAGAATAGATTAAAACAAAAACCAAAAGACTCTTAAAACACAGAGGAAATGATAAAAAACTTACAGAAAAGAGAACTGAAAAACAAAAAGAGCAGCCGATAAAACTTCAGAGATTCTTGAGAGCTTTACGAAAAGTTCGAGCTTTTGCTCGCCATAGCCTCTCTCTCTCTCATCTGTGTGTGTTTGACAACGGGTGAATTTTTATTATTCTACCTGTTTAAAATTCTGTCCAAATTCGGAAGGGATTCAGTTCAATTTAAAGGGTCCAATGGATGTTTTGTATGGGACTGCTGTCTCGCTTGACTTTTGATTCCTTCGTCGTCGTGAGTAACGGACAACGCGTCTGAAATAATACAAGATTTTATTTTATTTTTATTTGACATTTAACTCAAAAAGAACAAGTTTTCATTTTTTTTGGTTGAATTTGTCAAATGGCTAATAAAGCTAACTTGAATCTAGAAAGGCAATCATATCCATTATTGAAATTGTCCAAATGCTAATAATGCAGCAGAGTAAAGGACACTGTAGAATACACTTTAGGTTTGATTCAGTTAAAAAAAAATAGATTAAAATTTAAATTAAAGTTAATAATTAATTTTAACAACATATTTCATATTTCATGAAATGTAAAACTTTTTCAACTATACATTTCGTCAAGTTTTATCAAAATCTTCTAATTTTGTTATTCTCTATGTTTAGTTTTGCTAGTTTTCTACTAGAGATTCGCTAAAGTGGAAGTTTTATTTTTATTTCCTGATAATCGTTTACAGCTTCAATAGTTTGTTGGCATAATTAAGTCCCTGTCTGGTTTTCATTTCTCAAAATTCATTTTTTCTTAAACTCATTTTCAGTCATACATTTCATAGGATGCACCCTAAAAATCATATTTTAATCCAAATCAAATATGGGCTAAGAAGAGTTTTAATCAAGTTTTTGGATGGAGTGAGGTTCGCGACCACCAATAATAAAAAGTTAAGAATATGTACGTAGAGAAAAAAAGGGATTGAAATGTAAAATATCCCAAATGCATGAGCATCGAATGTCAAATAAATCTATTCATACTTTAAAAAAAAAAAAAAACATTGTAACAACAATTAGAAAAATAGAATTTATTCAAAAATAATCATCACAAAGTGGCCCATAAGTTCAAGACAAGTTGATTTGTAATTTCATGAGTCCGCTAGGCTCGTGAAAAATTTGAGTCCTGCTCGATCTATATCTCATCTTAAAACGAGCCTAAGACATTCGTAATGTTTGCTAGGACACATAAGATATGACAGATTATGATTATTTAGTTGAGTTGTGTTTGAACTCCTAAACCAGACTCGTAGTGCGTTGAGCCCCTCAGGGCGTGGGTCGAGTACCAATGGTATGGGCACAAAATCGATGACTAGCGTGGCAATTAGCCGAGCCGGCTTACCCACAGGATCTTCGTTCGTGCTCACGAGAGGAGCTCATGGCTCGTGGGCTGGGGATGAGCCGAGCCAGAGCTCACCCTTTTTTTGTTTTTTTTTTTAAAACTAAACCTAAAAAATATATATTAATATATATACTTTTTGGGCTCGTGGCTCGTCTAGCGAGCGGGCCTACTCGACTCATGCTCGGGTTCATCTTTTTTACGAGCCCGAGCCGTTTAGCTCGATTGCCACCGCTATCGATGACCCTACCTTTATGAAGGTCATCCAGACACCATGGGAATGGGGGATACCTACTCATAAGACTGAGTTGGCAAACCACCTCAGGGTAGCATTGGTGACAAATGTGTAAAAAGGTGGGTCAAAAACCCGCGGCAACATAGGTCATCCACAAGAAGAACTAAGGAGTTAATTGTTTGAATACTCACTCAACTTTGCATAACGTCACGTTTCATTCACGGTACTTTGACTTGCATTCCATTACTCACTGAACTTTGTAAAGTTGCATACCATCACTCTCCAACTAACTTATGACAATTAACATGGCCTACGTGAATAACTGATTGCACATGTGACAGGTTAAATCATTCCAACTCATAAATGAAATGCCACATAATTTTCTCCGGAGCCCAAGCACGCCTTATCCATTTTAAAGTGTGAGATTGAAACCTTATTTCAGAAGAGCGACCTCCATCCCATTACAGAAGCACGACCTCCATCCCAAGCTCTCAAACCTGAAATTCTCAAACCACTGTAAACCCTAACCCCAAATCGAAATTGATCCAAAATCGACGGACCACATACCATGATAGTTGAAACCACTGACTTAGAGAGATAGATTGAATTACAGAATGTTAATATTACAGAATGCAAAAATTAAATTGCATGATTGTCTCTGGAATAATGATTGGTCTTGTTAAAATATTAGCTAAAAAAAATTGTCACTTAAAGTTTATTTGGTTCCTGCTCTTCTAACTTTATATCAAATGTTGACATATATATAACTCATAAGATGTTTTTGGCTTGTAGTTGTAGGTTAGGAAGGAGAATGGCTTCAAAATAACATGGAAGGTTGTGGGGTTGTTAAAATTTGTCCTATTTCCCAGGCTTGAAGCAAAGATGCGAGCTGAAGGGCAAATAATCTCAAGAGACTTTTATGTCCCCTGAAGAAAGAGAATGGCTAGAGATGGATATCGAAGATAGTCTATTCTTAGCCAATGGAAATTATGAAATTCCTTTTTATGAGTAGGAAGAATTGATCAGATAGTTCGGATAAAGAAGTACGAAATATTCGTGAATGTATTGAATCTATGTACTTGACAAGAAGAATTAGCTTTAAATTTCATGTTTATATAATAAGAACTATGCATTTTCTTGTGAACTTTCTTTGTGTTTTATTGATGCTAACATTTCGACATTTCGTGTATCTTGCACACCTTTAATTTCACAATCTGGCTGATATTATTTGGTTCACGTTACTGCAAAGTTTGTGAATGAGAAACCATAGGCAGATTTGATAGCAAATGGAACATGCTCTACTCAAGTGGATTGTATCACACCACAAAACGAGTCCTCCCATCAAAATTATTATACCACAAAACCTCATCAAACCAGCACAAAATCAACAAGAAATGGTATTTTTAAGCCAGCACAAATCACCACAAATTCAAAAGATCAAACTAGCACCATGTATTAATGCTTTAGACCGACTTAATTCATCAGAAATCTCAGATACATCACTTACTTTTCAACATAAAAAACAGCCTAAAAAATACCATACTACTGACTTTAGGAACAACATAATATGAGTGTCAACATCCTGAACAGCCTAAAAATCACCATCTACAATACAATTTAATTTTCAGGCTGAATTCGATAAAAATTTCTGGCTGACTTCAAAAAATTTCACATAATGTTTCAATACGTTCATGTCCCAGCAAGCCTCCTAGCATCTGCTCTTGATCTGGAAGACTCTAAGGCAAACATATGTGTAAATTCATCATCCACTTCTTGAAGCTCGATTTGACTGGTCACCACTAATGTCACATTTTTTCGAAGAGCATATCATCTTCACCGGTCATCCTCCGAATCTGTCACAAAAAATAGAAAATTCAGAATTGACCAAAAAAATATATGAAATATGAACTCTTCTGACCACTTTAGCGCCCACTTTACAAAAAAACTTCTATACATGTAGTGAAATATGAACTCGTCTGGCCATTTTACAAAAATATGCATGTAAAAAGTTTTTACATGTTTTGTATTGATAAAATAACTGAAATGGGCAACTTATGGATTTAGTGGAAACTTCAAGCCTTGGTTGTAGCTTGCTGAATCATAATCGGTAAACTAATGCATACTTTGAAACGATTAAACAAACTAAAATCTTAGCATGTGTCCAGATTACCGTGATACCTATTCTTTGAAACCCACCTCATTACAACACCACCGTGAAACCTGTTCTTTGAAACAACAAAATAGTTTGGAATTTACCTCATTGTGTTCCCTCCATGTGTCATTCTTCATAAATTAAAGCTTTGTGTTCACAGTGGGACCTTCGATTTTGATTCAGTTTGATTTGGGGGTTAGGGTTCTCCGATTTGGGAGATGCAATTCGCCTTGGAGAGTTTTGGTTTTGGTTTCAATCTCACACTTCTAGTTTCTTATGGCTAAATTGTGTTTGGGCCAAGGAGAAAATTATGGCATTGTCTGTTGGGAAATTTTCATATTTAAGAATATAACTTTGATCCAATTCAATAATAAGAAAATAAGTTTCAACTTTCAAAAGTCAGATTTTTGTTAATTTTTATTTATAATTTAATTAATTAAATATATTAAGGTCACGGATCTATATAATTTGATCACAGATTCATAATTTTGTTAGTTACATATTATTTTCGGTCACAAATCAGAAATTTTAAATGTCAAAAACTATTTTACGTCACAATTCAAAAAATTTATAGGTCACAATTTGTTTATCGGTCACAGATTCACAATTTAATATGTCACATATTATTTTTCGATCACAAATCAAAAATTTTAAATATCGCAAATTTTTTTACGGTCACAATTAAAAAAGTTTAAAGGTCACAGAATATTTTTAAATGGCCACAGCACAAGTCATAGAATATTTTTGCACATGACTCAGATTCTTATTGATAGTCACAAGTTTATTTCAAATGGCCACAGCACAGGTCACAGAATATTTTTGCACATGACTCAAATTTTTGTTGATATTCACGGCATAGGTCATAAAATATTTTACACATGGCTCAAATCACAGCACATGGCTCAGGTCACAGCATAAGTCACAACACATGACTCAAGTCACAGCATTGGTCACAGCACATGGCTCAAGTCACGACATTGGTCACAGATCACACAGATTATACATCACCACTTCACCACCACCACCACTACCACTGTCTTACATGACCTAAACCTACTCCTTTGCCGCTGCGACCACCACCACCGCCTCAATCTGAAAAATTGTCTTCCAACACCGCCACTATTAACAACCAAAACCACCACAACAGCACTGTAACCCTCGCCGAACCGCACGCCAGATCCACCAACACTATCTTCAACATGCAACCCACCACCGCACCACACCGCCATCAACCACCACTGCAACACAACACGTCACCACACCCACCACAACACCTCGCCTCACCGCCATCAACCACCACCGCACCACAACCGCCAAACCAGCCAACCCCCAGCCACCAATAAATCAAATACAAAACAGTCAACGCCCCACAACCGCCATCACCTCTCTGCCGTCGTCTCCACCTCTACCATGGCCGCCATTAGCACCAACACCACAACCACAAACTCACCATTGCGCCTGAGAGAAATCACCGCACCGCACCACAACCCACCATAAACCACCTGTACCACCACCGCACCATACTGCCAAATTCGACCACCACCACCAGACCGCCCAAAACCTCACCTATGCCATCTCACACACAAACCACCCGCCACAACCACAACCACCATCGCCGTTGACCGTCGCACAGTAGATCGAATTAAAAAAAAACTCCCCAAAAAATCAACCACCAGATTCACCCATGCCAATCCACCCAACAAAATCGAGGCGACATTGCAGATTCGAGCAGATCGAAGTTGCAAACCACCGTTTCACATCGCTGCACTGCCAGATTCACCACCGCCGTCGCAACCAACCCTCGTAGCACCATCCACTGCTTCATATCACGACGAGGCTGGGCTGCTACATATTGCCGCAACCGCTGGTGCGAGGGACCTGCACCAACCAAATCTTCACATCACGACAGTTGAAGAGATAACGGGGAGGAGAGAATAGGTTTGGGACCTTTTGGGTTGAATGGGGGATGGGGTAGGGTAGAATGGTGATTTATATTAAAATTATTATTAATATTTAAAAATTATTGGTTAATAATAAAAATAAAATCTGATTTATGAATAAACAAACCTTTGATTTGATTTTTGAAATGGAGATTTTAAAAGTAGGGTTTCATGTAATTTTCACTTGTCTGTTGTGATTCTCAACCCAAAAAAATCCATTTTGGAGCTGTTATTTTCAAATGTTGGGACCCACATGTAAAACATTGGGTCAACTCTTGCGGCTGAGTGGGGAAAAAAGGGTAGGAAAATTGATTTTTTTGCAACCCAAAATCTATACCAGACATAAATATGGCATTTCATTTATGAGTTGGACTAATTTAACTTGCCACATGTGCAATTAGAGTTGGGCAAAAATTCGACCAATTTGACCAATTTAAATCAAATCGATCGATTTGGATCAGTTTTTAAAGTTAAATTAGGTTGGATTGAGTTGAAAAATTAAATTTAAGGTTAGGTTGGGTTGGGTCTTAGGTTATGAATTAAAATCCAACCCAACCCGATGAATTAAAAAATTAATATCTAAGATTAAAAAAATAAATTAAATAGATATAATAGTAAAGATAAGATAAGATAATGACTTATAATATATAAATATCAATTTTCTTCACATATGCCGATTCACATGAACACTATTTAAAATGCAATGTCATTTGACGTTAAAATAAAAATTAAAGACATGATAATGAAGTGATTGAATTTCAAAAAATTGTAAAAAAAAAAAAATGCTTCTTAAATTTTAAATTTATTTATACATTATTTTTAGAAAGAATTCCTTATATGTGTGCTTAAAAAGCGTAGATTTTCAAATAATTTCAAATTCTAAAAAATTATCCAAATTTAACAAATAAATTGAATCTAACTTTGATTGGGCCGGAACCCAAACCGACCAACCCAACCTAAACCGATTTTGATCGGTTTAGGTTGGGTTTAAATCAATAATTGAGTTGGGATGGGTTGATTTTTTATCAACCGACCAAGTTGGGTTGAGTTTAGGTTGGGAAAAAAATCGACCCAACCCAACCCATGCCCACCCCTATGTGCAACCCGTTATCCACGTAAGCCATGTTAATTATGAGAAGTTAGTTGGTGAGTGATGGAGAAAGTTCAATGAGTAATTGAGTGCAAGTCGAAGTACAATGAGTAAAACGTGATGTCAAGCAAAATTTAGTAAGTATTCAAACAATTATAAGAAGTGATATAAAACGTAGGGGTTAGAGACAAGCTCTCAAACTCTAGTGAGAAAAACACGTACTAGAGCTGCTCTTTACATTTGTGAGTTTATTGATCCTTGTTCAATTTTACTTTCTACGATGGTAAGATCGAATTTTAGCAACAAAGATTTAGTTAAAATCTGTTTAGAGTTATATAAAGTTTTGTTTGAAGATTTCATGTGTTCTTGGAGGTTTAAAGTCAGCCAGGAAATGATAGGCAAGTTCATGTTGAAGACTGTCAAGTTTCTTGAGGCTTAGAAACTGGCCAAGTTGTGTTTAGCACTGTTAAAGGATATAATTTCACATCGATTAAAGATGTAAATAGAGGTCAGTTTATAAGGTCTTGGACTACTCTCTTAATAATGTTGATCTTTTAAGATGGACCGTCAAGTTTTTATATGGTATCAGAGCACATTAAACTCCAACGAGCGATTCAATCTCGTTAAGACTAAAAAGTGAGCAAGTGGATTTCAAGATTGATCTGCTCTAACGAGTCATCATCTTGCGAGAACATGTTAAGGGATATAATCTCATATCGATTAAAGATGTAAATATAGGCCAATTTATAAGATTTTGAGATACTCCTCTTAATAATGTTGACATTTTAAGACGGACCCCAAGTCTTTACAATGTCTTTAAAAGTTTCAAGTTTTTCATCTCCTTTGGAAGATTTGAAGACTGTAGAGGACATATGCATTGGTGAAGCAGGTTCTTGCAAAGTTATGCCCATTTTTCCTTGGTGCTTCTCTTCTTGATGTTCGATTGTAGCCTCAATACTTCGGGATGTCTCGAACAAGTTACAGATTCTTGTGAATTTGGCCAGTTCAATATATTTGACAGCTTCTTTCCAAATTTTGTTTTGTTGGCAGATTTCATTGTTCCTGGTTCGAGTTTTTCCCTAGCCCAGGTTTAATTTCGAATGAAGTTAAACATGTTGAAGTCTGCCCAACAGCTTTTGATGTTTTCATCCACTTTCTTGGATATAAGGTGAGTTTGGCCTATATATGTGCCGTTCCAGTCAGATTGTGGCAGATTCCGGGTGTTTCTTCAGCCAACAGGGTGTTAGTTCTTGAAGATTTGTGTGTGTTGGAAAAAATGGTTATTGAGCTGACTTTGGAGCTAAATTTAAGTGGGACCTGGTGGTTCATTTTGGAATATGGAAGTTGATTCGTGTTCTCCTCCGTGAGAACATCGAAATCATATATTTAATTGCCAAAATGATGTTCGGGTGAATGAGAAATTTGAGCTCAAAGTATGCCACTCGAAAGGAACCTATGTGTTGGAAGGAAACCAAGTTAAGAAAAACCACTATACAAAATATTACACTTTAGAAGGGTGTGATCAAGTGAAGCATAGAGGCTCTCTCCACGTGCGCGCGCAGGGGAGTGTAAATCATGGACCGAAATAAGCTATGAACCTTGAACTCGTATGCGAGCCTATTTCGGACCGGATTGACCAAAAATTAGCCCATTTGGAGAGCCTACGTTTTGGAATTTGTTTTGCTTTCTAGAACTGACTTTTGATTTTCTAAAACTCTAAAAATTATTACCAATGACTTATGCATAGCTTTGTGAGTTAAGAGAAAAGTCTATATAAGAGGGCCATTTTCCACAATTCAAAAACACATGAAAATACAGAGAATTCATCTGCATATTGAGTCTGCATCCTTCTGTCGAGTTTTCATCTCTGGTCTCCAATTTTCATTGGTGGTGATATTGTTCGAGCACTACCTCGGTTCGCCGGAGTAGTATCCGTGGTGCTCGAAAATTGCTGGTTCTACCGTTATATCCTGGGAAACGAACGCTCGATTAAACTTCAAGCACGTACGGTGAATGGGCAAATCTGTTTTAAGGAAACTGTGTGCAACACATGCATTGGTTTAAGATTTCTTTTACTGTAATTTCAATTATTCGTTCTTTTGTTTACTGCAATTGTCCGTTCAGTAGTTATCTATTTTGGTTGTACGATTTCAAATTGTAGTAGTTCGGCCGACCGAACTTGTAAAGATTTGTAAAACTTGTCCTACAGTGTGAAGATTTGAAGTGGTTCTTGAAGTTGTTTCGCGTGGAAATTGCTAACAATTAAAAGAAGGTTCGGACGATTGTGTACGGAACAACGACCTCTCGAGACAAAGTCCCAACAAGGGGTGCTTTATTTATGAAGATTACAATTTCACAAAGAACGAAATGCCTCAAAGGGGCACAAGCACACAAAGTAGTTGAAAGTTTGACAAGAAAACTTAAAGAAATGAAATTACATAATTATCTGTTTGAGAGTGATTTGTTCGGTCCCTTCTTCTGTGTTATCTTTGTTCTTTTATACTCTTTGGACAGTTTCTTTTGTAGAACTGTTTGAAAATCGTCTATTGCTCTGTAATTACCAATTTTCTCCATGATGAATGATTTGTCAATAAATTGTTGTTCTTAACTGCTATCCCTACTTCATTCAACCGCTTGTAGTCGAGATTCTTGGATCGTGGAACGTGATAAGATTGTCAATTTAACTATTTTGATAACTGTCGCTCTTCAATAAGACGCTATGCTCGCCCAAGTCTTGGGCGTCTTACAAGGTTGAGCGATGTCTCGCAGAGTTGGACGACCATGGGCCGTTGCAACATAATTCCTTCTTGGGTGATCTCATTTGGGCCTATCCTTCGAGTTGGGTTTCATTCTTCCTTCGAACTGGGCTCCCCAACTGGGCCATTCAATTGGGCTTCGTCCTTTTCTTCGAAACCGGATTCATTCCTTGGACCATTTAAATGGGTTTCATTTTTGTGTATCAACAGTATTTCATAAGTCGGTAAATTAAAATGGTGGCAAGTTTTGAGCTACCTTTGGAATTTCAAGTTGTATGAAGATTTGAAATGGTTCTTATGATTGATTCGAACTTTGCAGCCCAACTTTAGCAAAACTCGATTTCAGGCAGCAGATTACTTGGAAATTTCATATAGATTCAAGTGTGTTGGAGCTGGGATTATCCATTTCTGGCAAAGATTTTAAATCATTTTGAAAATTTGAATTTGAATTAGCCATACCGGTTTGGATAAATCAGAATATTATAGAAATTCTCAGGTTGTTGACCCTTAGCCATTTTGGGCATAGTTCTGGAAAATTCAAATTCAGCCTTCACTTGAATTTTGAATTTTTCAACTACTTTTTTCATCAATATTCTGGCCACTTACGACTTGTATTGTGCACTGGCCCCTGCATTTTACTTTGTATGGCTAACATGGAGTAGGAAGCTTAAGGCTGCACGTGCAGAACTTTGTAATTCTGGGAAAGAAGCGTGTATGGAAACCGGTCAGCAGCTCTTCCGGTTCATGGTTAGCTGGTTAACTCGATTGGGTAATGAAATCGACCCTACAGAAATCCAGCACTGTCTACTGCTTTGTGCAGTACTTCAGACCCTTTTTTGGCAACTCTTGATGCCAAAAATGCAAGACTTAAACGATGGATTAGTTAGTCTAAATGAGAAGACGAAGTTGTTATGTTTGATTGATTTCAATATTTGTTTTGGGTCATTAAACCGATTGTAACATTAACTTTGTGAGCCCAGAGATGTCCGGAGTAGTTGTACTCAAATTTTTTATCAATAAATTTATTTACCCGATAAAAAAAAAAAAAATAGAAATTTTCCGGGTAACAGTGACAGATTGAAGACTTAAGATATGGTTTGGAAATTGACTTTATGGAGATGAAAGTTACATCAAATTGTGAAGAAGTGAGTCAACTACAAAGGTATGAAAAATTATACTTGTGAACGAATGAATCTTCAGCAGTATTTCATCTTTTTTTCCATTGGCATCCCCATTAGGAAATTTGCAGCCCAGAAATTAATCAGCCTGTCTGTCAAGAGTATGAAAACTTAAGAGGTCAATTTTATTTCCAGGGCAGAAAGATATAACATTGTATTATCTATTATTGGTATTTCAATGGAACTAATCAGAATCAATTTTATCCCAAACTGCAAATCTAATATCCATTGCATCATGTCATACATGAACTAAGGGATATATATTTGGAAGAAATGTCAAAAGTAGAGGGAAAAAACAGGACCTGATATTCATCTCTAATACTCAATCTCCCTGTACAATATAACATATAATTAAAGTCACAAGTTTAAAGAAAATGACACAGAAACTCGAAAAAGAAATCTTGTTATAAATTTATAATTTTAAATTTAGATCAGGAAAGGAGGAATCTGTCCTTGGAGGTGGTGGAACCATTGCTACAATATTTATGTTGGAATTTTGTCCTGAATTAATCCCCAGATTATTGCCATTATGTCCCTCAATTTGTCGAAAGCTTCCAGGCCAATACATTTCTACTTCATCATCCTCCATATATAGTGGCAACCCATAATAACATTGATTAAACCTTGCTCCAACTCTTACCCCATGTAAAGGCCTCTCTTGTTGTACAACTTGTTGATGCATGGAACCATGTGCTTCGATTCCTAGAGATCGAAATGCGGATCCATGAAGAGGTAGAGATGCCAAACTGGCATATCGATCGGATAACATGCCCATCCGCATAGCCCGTTTAGCAAGTGTTCTCTCTCTCTTGTGCGCATTCTGATGTCCTCCCAACGCCTGCGAGCTGTAAAATTTTCGCCTACAGTAGTTACATGAGAAGACTCTGGATACAGCCGGAGGATGAGGCGTTACTTCTCCACCACTAGTTTGGCTTGTACAGTTCAACTCAGCATCACTGCTGTTGAAACCAAGTGTCAGGTCAAGAGTAACAGGCATTGAGTCGTTCTGTAGGCAGACAGGACCTGTAAGACAGGATAAATTGGCATTGGTTTCCTTGGAATGAGCAGAAGGAATTTCTTGGGTAGAGACATTGGAAGCCACTTGGCTACTGACTTCAGATTCATCTTCAGACTCGAGGTTGAAATTCGAGGATTTCATGGTAGTGAAGTAAAGATTTTAATATTCTCCAAGCAATATACCAAAAAAATCCTGATAAAAAATGGAGCATGTAAAATGTTAATGTAAGCATTCAGACATCAATTTACATTATGTATAATCTTATACACACTTTACTAAAAGATTAGCAACTCAGGAACATATAACTATCTGCTATACCAGTTCTATTATGTATACACTATGGATGGTCTAGTCCGTGTTTGCTATAACCGAAGGGGTTGTAGACCTGATAATTAAGAAAGGCTCTATTGATAGGGCATGCCAAACATTTCTCTTAACAAAGGCAGCATGAAAATGATTCGAGTATCAAACCCGTGCCAGTATTTGGAAACATGGCACATGACCTTCTCAGAGAGAGAGGGCCATATCACTTGGTAAGCACACGAGAAATACAAGCAAACGTGGAATTTGTTTCCTCGTCTAAGTGGTAGCTATTGTATAGGAGCACAGGGATGAGCCAAACAGAATTTGAAGATAATATAGCAGTTAAGTGGGGTGGGCATAAGAATATAGACTACAGAGAAGACATCTGTAACTAAGAACATGGCATTCACAAAAGCTTTAGAAAAGACAACAATTTTATTTTTGAAGGCAATTACCGAAGTTAAGACACGTCCCTCAATCATAAGCGTGTCGGTCGATAAGACACTGCTTTTCCAGTACAACCAATGTAATATCAAGTAGCCAACAAAGCTTAGAGAGACGATCAGATGATGAGTACCACAAATCAGATGATGGTACACATTTGATTCATAAAGAATAAATAAAGAGGATGGGGAAAAACATATTAGCAGAATGTAGTCTTTGCCTGTGGCTGTTTGGTCTATTATTTTGCTACAAATAAGGGGGAAAATGAAGCAGGCTCATACTTTTCTACTTTAACGGCAAGTAAAATGACTACAAATGCAGTATTTATTGTGGTTTTGTGCACTTGCTAATAGAAGTCACAAAGGAGGAGCAGCAAAATTCTTACTAACCCTATATATATTATCTATTTTTATTTTATTAAGTATTAACATCCCCAAACAATTCCCATAAGGGGAGCAATATTAAACAAACGATTAATTGAACTAGAAGCCAACCCACCAAAAAAAATTCCCAGGATTTTAAACTTTATGACCTGAAAAAAAAAAATCAAGAAATACAAGCAACGTCCAAAGATCGATGAAAACCCAACTGAAACTTGGCAGAAGTCGTAGGAATCTACAGTTGATCATTCATCATTAGCAGTAAAGCAAGACTTATAGTACTTGAAAAGTATACAAGAATAAGGGTACAAGCTATAGCTTGAAAAAGTAAAGGTTTGTTGAATACTCCTCTGTAGTACCTTTAACCTGCAGGCCGCAGCCTCAGTGGTGACAAGACAGACTAGTGGGAATTCTAGTTTTTACCAAAAATGGAGAAGAGAGGATAACAAGTACTGGAGAGAGACAGAGGAGGATGCATGAATATGGAGAGAGGATAATAGGAAGTAGATGAAGATAAGATCATTGGAGGGGGGTGAGAGAGGAAAAAAGCAAATAACAGACATAAAACTATTTTTGTTGGGCTCATCAAACTACTGGAGATGAATAGAAAAAGCAATCACTACAAGACAGTGCAAGAAAAGGCAAAGAAAGAGTTAGCCAGTGCAAGTCCAACGAGACACCATAAATCAGTGTCTTTATTACTGTATTCCTCTTATGGATCCTTCCTCCACTAGTTCAAAAAATAAAATAAAATAAAGTAGTATGAAAGATTCTTCAGAGATTTGTGTTACCTCAAAACTGCCTTTTTTTTCCTTGCTCACAAATGGACACCCATAACTTCCCCATTCCCATCACATATTTGAAATGACAGATGACATGCATATTTGCTAGCCCTGTGCTAGCCCATGTCAGAGCAAACCACATTTTCACCGCCCAATCATGCCACTGGGCACCCAGACAGGACTGTGGACCACAGGCACACCCACTTAAAAAGCTGACTCCTTAAAACTACTTTACACAATCTAATCCTAGATTCGAACCCTTTTTAAAGCACAAACTCAATAGTTTAACTGGATTACACAGAAGAAAATCATTTATTTTTAGGGTCAAAAATACTTTTGGTCAACCAAATTTTCATTTTGACCTCCCAACCTCATTTGGTTTCTAACATGATCATTAAACTAACATTTTTATTTCAATTAAGTCACTAAAGTCTAGTGTTAGCACATCACATAAGTAAAATCCAATGTTGGTTATCCAACTTTATATGAATCTATCTTGTACAATTAAATTATACACGAAACACGTAAAGAATAGAAAGAATTTTACACTACTGTCATGTTTATACTACTGATAGAAAAATGTTACGTGGCACATTTGATCAACTTTGGGTAGACTTACTGAATTTGTTCCAAAAGTATCAAAGAAAATTGTACACTCATTCGATTGTTGGTTGGAATTGGGGTGCAATGATCGATATCTTGTGAAATTGGAATAAAGATAGAAATAACATGATCGAAGTGTATTTGTCTCATATGATTATCCAAAAAGTACGAAAATGACTACCTTGTATAAGAGGAAAAGGTAGGTGGCCGCGACGATCAAATTGAGCTACAGTGTCCTTCCATTTGGCTATATTCCACTTGTGTGAGAGAGACTATGATTGGCGGGGGAGGGCAGCACTAGCAATGCCATGATGACCCATAGGCCACACTTGAGCCTAGGTTGTTTCACCAAAAGTTGTGATTGGTGGGCACATGAGGCGTTGACATCAAAGAGGAGACACTCCGCCTTCAAGGCAATGATTAGGCCATCACTCATTTTATATCTAAGGTCCATAGTCTTGAGCGAACATATTTTTTGGATCCAATAGTTGGGCTTTCCCTTAATCAATGCTTCCCTTGACTTCGTGTATAGAGCAATTCGATCTGAGGACTAGGCTTGGGTACGGTTCGGTTCCGAACAGAAAATTTTCGAGTAGTTAGTAAACGGAACCGTCGGCTCCAAATATAATTTTAGAACCGTTTGGGTTCGGTTCCATTCGGTTCAATTCGGTTCGGTTCGGTTCTGTTCGGTTCCATAGTATAATTAATTTTTTTAACATTTATAACAATACTACAGTTTGACATGTTCAATCTTAACTTTTACAAATTAACATATTTCAATTTAATAAGATATAAATAACAAGTTGTCCAATAAGTTTAATTTAGAGGAAATTACATCTAGGAAGGTATTTAAAGATCCAAAATCAAAATTAGGATATATAGTTTATTTATACAAAAATCAGGTTTTAATTATAATATTATAAAATATTTTAATATTAAAAAATCAAATAAATTATATTTATATTCTAACCCTAATGTAAAAAATCATTTCCCCCCCCCCCCCCCGCCGCCGGGCTCCCGCTCCTGTCTCTCTCTCGCTCTCGCTCGCTCCCGCCGCCGCCGTCGCCGCCACCCCAACTCTCTCTCTATACCTCGTCTCTCTCTATCCAACCCAAGATGAAGGAACTGTGCCGGCACTCTCCCTCTCGCGACCTAGGCAGCGTCGATGAACTGGGCGACGTTTGGCGGCCATTCTTCTTCTTCTTCTTTTTAAATTTTTTGATGCGATTCTGTGTAGTGGTAGTTCAATGGAGCTATGCGCGGTGGTGAGTGCGGTTTGTGGTTGGGCGTGGTGCTGTGCGCGGTGGTTGGGCGTGGTGGTGCGCTGTTGGTGTGGTGCGGCGGTGGCGACGGTGGTGAGTGCGGTTTGTGGTTGGGCGTGGTGCTGTGCGCGGTGGTTGGGCGTGGTGGTGCGCTGTTGGTGTGGTGCGGCGGTGGCGACGGTGGTGCAAGGTGGCGGTTTGTGTGGTGGTGTGGTGCAGTCGGTTGTGTTGTGACTTGTGGTAGTCTTTTTTTTCCCCGCGGTGGTTGTAGGGGTGTTGTGGCGGATTGTGACCAACTATTTGGCTGTGGTGGTGGTTAAATTTGGCGGTGGTTAGGGGATGTTTTTGGTGGTTTTGTTGGTGGTGTGGTGCATGTGGCGGTGGTGGTGCAGTGTTGGTGAGGTTGTGGGTTGGGTTATTGGAGGTGGTGGTGGCGGTGGCGGTGGCAATCGTGGTGGCATCTGGCGGCGGTGTGGTGATGGTGGTAATCTGTGACCAAGTATTGGTGTGGATTTTGATCGGATCGATTTGTGACCATAAAATTCAATAAAATGTGACTAATAAATTAGTATGTGACCTATTAAAATTTTGATTTGTGACCTCGAAGAGAAATTGTGACCTATTAAAATTCATATTTGTAACTTCGAAATTAATTGTGACCTAAGAAATTAATTTGTGACCTATTAAAATTTTGATTTGTGACCTCGGAAATAAATTGTGACCTATTAAAATTTCAATTCGTGACCTCGGAAATAATTTGTGACTAATAAATTTTTTGATTTGTGACCTCGTAATAATTTGTAATTAATTAATTTGATAATATGTGACCAATAAATGTATTTGTGACCAATTTATATAAATTTGTGACTTTTATATAATTAATTAATTAATTAATTAAATCATAAATAAAATTTAATAAAAACCTTATTTTTGAATTTTGAAACTTATTACCTTATTATTGAATTGACAATAGTAAAAACCTTAGTTATGTATTGTTCCCTTTAATTTACCAATGTATACAAATAACAAAAAATAGATAGTAAATTAGTAATACTAAAATATCGGTGATCCATATAAATTAGAAGTCATAGACTCGTAGAGATAAAATATTTTAAAGTATTGCTAATACAGTAGTACTTACTTAACAACTATTTGATTTAACCATCAATTACTTGACTTGTCATACTAAATATTAAAAAAACTCTACAAGAAAGATTGAAAAATCACAATTAACAAACATAAATAAACAAAAAATTGTTCAACTAATAAGATTTAATAAGAAAAAATATAATATATTTTTTATTACATGTCTCAATGCCATCATAGAACCCAGTCTCTTCATTGCAAACTCTATATTTATTAATTTATTTTTAAAAAACTAAATAATTTTATTTATCCCATATATAAAAATTAAAAAAAATCGGTTCTTATTCGATTTTTCGGTTCTAGGTCTAGAATCGAGAACCGACCCGTACCCGTCGGTTCTCGATTCTGATACTCGTTCGGGTATTTCACTTACGAAGAATCGTTCGATTCAAGTCCGGTTCGATTCAATTCGATTGGGGATATATGTCCAGCCCTACTGAGAACACTACGTAACCTAGAAGAATCCACGTAGTCCATACAAGTTAGCCGTATTCGGCAACTATTCTTAGGGTGTGACAACTCACTAATATATTAATTGCTTCATTTTTCATAGAGCTCCAAATTTCAATATATATTCGTACAATTGAAAAGTATACAATCTTCATTATTATTATTATTATTAAATTTAAATTTAAATTACAAAAGTGGGAATGAAAGCTCCACTCTTGCAATGATGGGGATCTTCAGATAAGTGAATGACAATTATTTTGCAGCCACATATTTGTACTAATTCATTCTTATTTTTATTAATGAGAAGTGTCATTGTATTAAACGTGCCATCAAATATGTGGTCTCTCGACAGTTGCATTCAACTAGACATTTTATCTTGCCGACTGTTAATGATATGACAAATTTTGGTTTGAGTGACAAAGATGTATAAATAAAATAAAATAAAATGATATATCATCATTCTTCATACATTGTGTTGTGATATGTTCAAAAGTATTATAATTATATATTGTTATTGCATTTATGTGATTGAGCCAGAAGCGTAAGTCCTTTTGATTACTTCGTGATAATACAAGTTGGATGTTTGTATAACATACACTACTTGTATTTCAACCGAAATTTGTGTTATCTTATACCCATGAATAAAGGTTGACGGTTTTTTCTAACAATGTCACAATGGATTTGTGAGTAGTGAGTCTAGTGACAATTGTTAATTTTGTCATAACCGTGGCGAATGAATTCCGTGAACAATGATACTAGTACAATTGGAAGTATACTGGACATGAGCAATGTATGAAATTTAATTCCATAGCATGGTCGTGCAAAAAATTAAAATATATGTGACTGACTTATGACTTACCTAAATCCGTAACAAAATAGCAGCTTAATTTATTTTTTTGGAGTACGCCCCGTTACTGACGCCCCCACCTGCTCTACCCTGAATTTTGTGAAGGAGGTAAATCGCAAGTTATACCTCCAAGAGTACATGGTGGAAGGTTGTTTGTACACTTTCACTTATCCAATAGCCAAATTCATATTTCAGGATTCGAACTCTTGACGCGATAGCCTCAAGTAAAGCTGGATTTCTCCACCTTCCTCTTTTACCACTTGGAGATGTGTTAGTGGTGAAAGTCGTGGGCTTAACTGCACAAGCGGTAATAGTTCAAATATTACACCTACAAAAAGTCACATTACTAACATAGACAACATGAAAAAGATACTAAAACTATAGACCTAGGGGATGGTCAACCATGGTATAAGATACTACCATGGCCGACGCCTGAGTTCAATGAGAGAAAATATATTTATTGTTCCTCTTGTTTGATTCCAGTCTTCTAGATTCAGTTCAAGGATAAAAAAAATAATAATAAAAAAAAATAAAAATAAAAATTAGTTTCTTGGCCCTCACTCACGAGCATAATCAATACTTTGGAGAACATCAAATAAGACTTGGAACTTGAAACACGATGATTCAAGATCAAGGATTGGAAGTTGTATTGGTCAATTAACAAATCAGAATCAAAATTAATAAAGTGTGCATTCAGGATATTTCCTCTCAAACCCAATGCGAGTAAATTTTTTATTTTTATGATTTTTAACATCTATATTTCAACAATTGTACCTTATGTAGATTAGTGCTGCGTCATGGTTGGTATGACTCTTGATTGTAGAAGTTGTAGGGAGTTGATGTTTCATCCCAAAAGGTTAACATTATTAGGTGGAGTAACTCAATTTTTTATAAACCCATCATTTATCACATATTTAAGCGATGAAAAACTTTGTTCCCACTTTTCTAATAATCAACACATCAAACATGTACCATATTTAGGGATGACAATTTGGTTTGTCTCAAAAAAAGCTTGAGCCGGCCCGGCTCGGGCCCAGACCCATTTTGGGACTACAGCCTTAGCCTGAACTGGCCCGTGAGTTCCCAAAAAAATAAAAAGAGGCAGCAACAAATGTTTCCTTAAAATGGCAGCTAGCACTAGGCAGGAAAAAAATCCGAGTCTACCCGACTCGGGCCCGAAAAAAGCTCGATTCATTTTACTCAAGTCGAGTCAGACCATATTGGTGCAATACAAAATTGGAATAATTTAAGCTTGTTGTTTAGTGACTTTATCTTATTGATTTTCTTTATATTATTTTACTATTTAATCATAAACTTAGCTAGGCATTGTTTGGTCATTTTAGCCCCTGTTTGGCCCCCCCCCCCCCCCCCCCCCCCCCCTCTTTCCAAATTTTAATATTTGAAATAGTGTTTATTTGAAAAATATGTGGTTGAAAAAGAAGGAAAAAATTTCGATTTACGTGTAATATTATTTTATGAAAAATTGTGATTGAAAATAAGAGAGAGAAAGAATGGGTGCCAAATGGGAGCCTAGTTGTTAGGGTCTTTTGTAGAATTTTTAGTATTAAACAAGAAATAGGGCTTCATTTACTTAGTGTTTTTTTTTTTGGATTACGCTCCATTACTGGCGCTCCCATCTCCCCTACCCTGTGCCTTGGTGAATGAGGTAAATCGCAGGTTATGCCTCCAACTCCTAAGGTATAGGATGGAAGACTGTTTGTACACTTGCACTTACCCAAGAGCCAAATCCATATTTCAAGATTCGAACTTTTGACGCAGCAGCCTCAAGTAAAGCTGGATTTCTCCACCTTTCCTTTTTACCACTTGAAGATGTGCCTTGAGGCGGCTATTTACTTAGTTGTTTATTAAGAGGGTGTTTGGTGGGAATTAAAATTAGATTTTTTAGTAGATTGTGATAGAAAATTTTAAAATGTGTGATTGAAAAGTTGTGGGACTCATAAAAGATTTGGTTAATATTTGATTGTTTGACTTTGACTTAGATTAAATTCAAATTTTAATCTGGCCCAAACATGCCTTTAAATAAAAATATAGAACCTTCAATTTTGTAATTCTTTTATGTTCGATATCGGTATTATTCGAAATCAATAATTTTTTTTATCACCATCAATTATTCAATATTCGAGCGTGAATCGCGAATAATTAATTCTTAAATTCACGATATTATTTGTGAATCAACTTTTTTTTTTTATCATTGTTCTTATGTTTGTCTCTTGTTTATCACTTCCATCTGCATCGCATATATCTTGCCCCCCTTCAACAACAAACCATCAATTATAAGGAATAATCATGTATCAAGACCTAACTATTCAATTGTGTTCGGAACCACCACCTTACATGAGCATAACTACCTTAAGAGCCAATCATGGATTTTTTTTGACATCAATATCCAATTTAGGGTCCACCACCTTTGTTCAACTGCTACCAAAAATTTGTCTCGTGCGTCCATATTTAAATTTGGGACCTATATCTGATATTACTTCTAGAGAACTGAGGCTTCGTTCTAAAATACCCATTAGTTGGACTCATCACATCCCTTATAAAATCATCATCTACCCAATATTAATCCATGTATAACTTCATTCGTGCTTTCTCAACATAAACGTGTTTACTTTAGTCAATTTATCAGAGATTGTTCCCTGTTTTTGTGGAGCCTATCTCCTTCAAGAACTATCCTTTAAGTGACCTAATAGACTCCACTTAAATTCAAACGTGCCATTTAGGATCCGTTTGATTGCAGGGTGGAAAATGGGTGGAAAAGGAATTGGATTCCAAGTAATTGAATTGTCTGGAATTGTTTTACCGGGAATTGAATTAAAAGTGTTTGATTAGTATAATTTTTCACATTTCTATCATAATACGTTTGGCTTTGTTTTTCATGCAAATTGTCAATTAAATGGATAAATTTTTTTACCATTAGGGACAAAATATGCTTAGATTGCCAAAAAAAAAAAAAAAAAATTTTTTTTTTTATTTTTACGTTTGACTCTATTTTGCATGGAATTTGTCAATTAAATGGATAATTTTTTTTACACTTTATCTTAGAATTTGTTTATATTGCTATAAAAAAAATAAAAAATAAAAAAAGTTGGAAATCAATTCCCACCAAATAGCAAGGAATTGATTTCCACGGAATCACGCTTCAAGTGGTTGTACTTTGGAAAAGGCTGGAAACCGATTCCATGGAAAATAAAGGCTATCAAACAGCGCAAAACCAGGAAATTGGAAAATGATTCCAAGTTCCCGGGAAAATTTTCGCTATCAAACACACCCTTATAGATTTGGGCAGATGTAGTTAGAAATATTTACAAAAATTAAATCGAAAATAAGTGGAATTGCCTTTAAAATTTAAATCTCACTTCATTTTCGTGGTCCAATTTGGTTTTTTGGCCCCGTTTGAGCCTTATTATTTGATGTTAAAATTTTTGAAATAGTGTTTTTTTTTTGGAGAACGTGTGGTCAAAAAAGAATGAATTTTTTTTATTTAAATATAATATTATTTTATTAAAAAATGTGTGATTTAAAAAAAAAATAAAAAGATATTATAAATTTAACGTCGACCGAAAGTAACAGGGCTTGATGTTCATTAAACAAAACAAACCTACTTCATTCTGACAAAACAAGGGTGCTTGTCTGAACGTGCCAACTGCCAAAGTCCTACCACATGCCAAATTAATTCTGTAATAATCTGAGCCTATGTTTGGCTAATGTTTATAAATTATTTATAAATAATCAAATCATTTTTTACGCACATATTTTACAAGAATAATTGCAGCCATAGTTTCAAACATTTCAAATCTTTACATATTTTACCCTGACCTTTAATTTGTTGCACATTTAATCTCAACATTTCAAGTGTGTGCATCTGGAAGACAAATTGATGGAATCCATCCATTTTTTTCCATTAGTTGACAAAAAAAAAAGATTTTGACTCTTAGTTTTTTAAATCTCAATTATCAGTGTTCAAGTTTTTTTGTGCTCAAAACCGTCCGGTTAAAAAGAATACAATCGATTAATTTTGAATGAAACATTTCATATTAGACGTGTCTATAAAAACTGTTAGTACCATTGTCGAAATAAAATCTGTGTTAATGATATTTACAGTTACAATACTTAATTACCTTCTACTTAAATTTCTATTTATCTTATTTGATTGTGTGTGTAGTCGAATTTCCATCAACATGGGAGTTAAAAGTGGTGGTGGTGTGGTGATGACGACGGTGGCGACGGTTGTTTTGGGACAAACGAGGAGGAGGGTCCTAAGTCTGAAGTAAAGCCGACAGCTTCATGTTAACCAACAATACTACAGTGTTCAATGCACCAAAGCTTTTGCACCAACCCAAAAAAGACTTTATTTATATAATTATTTTAATCCATATTTTAGTATTATCCCCGACCAAATAAGATTTGGGTAAGATTACTTTCGCACTTCTTTCTTTGTTTATTTCAATTATTAAAGGAAATTTATTATCAATCAATGCTGAATTATCAATAATAATAAATAAAAAAAGGGTAGTGGAATGGAAAGAATGTCTATTTGCATCGAGCCCCTAACCATTGATTTTATATATATTTTTTCGTACTCTCTTTTTGTTACAACAAAGGTTTGTACAATGTTTTGTTTTTCTTCATCGTTTTATTGACTAAACGATCGAATGCATAGTTTACATTCAGAAGTAGAAGGGGCAAAATGGTTTTATAGCCTATAATTTAGCCCAATTAACTTTAAGAAAGGATGGTTTTACACACAATTAATTTTTCTTCTTCTTTTTATTTTTCCTTTCTTAAAATGCAACGTAACTATGATTAAGATAAATTGATACGAGTAGCGTGTAAAATAGGATAAGGTATACGGATCCTATTCATAATTCAATGATCATTCATTAGGCCTAAAGTAGCAAAAGATGTATTGTACAAGCCACGAGAATCCCATTTCTAAAAATGAACTGACAAGTATCACGACCAATATCATAAATATGAGCTACAATATCAACTAAAATCAGAGCATGTGCTCTATGTTGGGATATGTGCCTAAAATTGCTAGGACCATACTGGGGTGTGTGGATTTTTTTTTTTTTTTTTTTTTTTTTAATTTTTGTTATGTAGTAAATTTTTTTGGTTTATTTATGTCATTTAAATTTGATATTGCATTTATGATACTTGAACATGTGATTAAGTGTCTTCAATTCCAAGGTGATAAAGAGTTTGCATAGAGAGACAAGACTCGTGTTTCGATCGACGATTGATTTATACTCCACCAATGACCAAAGGCTGACACTTTGTTCTGGTAAGGTTGTAGGGTCAGCTACTCTATTAATTGGGTAAGTATTTTGTTTTGATCGTAACAAATCGATTTTAGGTATAGTGAACTTAGTACATTTGGAAGTGTACCGAACATGACCAATATGTGTAGTTAATTTTACATAGAATAACTATGCGAAGAAATTTAACTCCACAAAATGCATTATGAATTACCTAATCTTTGATGAGATAGTGTTTGCTATTTGGGAGTTTAAGGGTCTTTGATATGGACGACGAGTGCGATCATTAAGTATGGTCAAATACGAAGTATGTTGAAAAATCAGTGTAAGCAAAGTATTGACATCCGGAAACCATCACCCAAATCAAAAGATAAATGAAACTGCGTAAATATTTCTTTTAGTAGTTTAAATCTGACAGAGTATTAAAGTGACAACTAAACTATTTATGTGATTTGATCATAGAGAACATGGGAGCTTAAGTAAAAAATAACAATTAGAAGGGCGAAACTACCTTAGCCCAAATCTAATTATTTGATGTTTGATGAGGGTAAGACATCCATTTATTATTTCCTTAATTGCACAGGATCGAAAGTTCAGGGACTGAACAAGACAAAGAAAACAACCATATGTTTATAAAAGATCTAGGTGGTGTCGACTTGGACAACCGAACAACCCTGGTCGATGGCACACATAAAGAGAGAAAAGTGAGACTTCTTCTTGTTCTTCTACTCCCTGATCCAGACCCCTATATCCATTTCTATATTATAATTCTGATTTTTTGGTGCTCACTCACTTTGCAATCATTACTTTGAAGAATATCAAAGAAAACTTGGGGGTTGAAACAATAATATTTGAAACTAAGGATTGAAAGTTGTAGCATTTGGAACTAATTAATTGACTAAGGATAACTCCGCAAAACTGTTATGTGACTAATCAAAATGTTAATATAATGCTAATAAATTTATCTAGGTACATATTGGCTTTGTAGTTTTGAATAACTTTTTTTTTTTTTTTTTTTTTAATTCATATTCTCTCAGACCTATTTTCAATGTCATATGGCTAAAATCATATTTTGAATTTTGAATTACTTTTAGAGCATCACTGTTGCAGATTCACGTAGCAATGTAGCTACGAAACTCACAAGAGATTGAATCGACCTCAAGAAAGTCGAGAAATTAAAGTTTTAAGTTTGACCCAGAAATATTGAATCAAAGAACCAACACAATCGCACGACAATATGTTGACCCCGTGATCACAAAATTCAAGAATCTCACCGAAATTGTTGAATGCCATAAGAAATGACTCTTGATAAGTTCGTGAAAATAGTTAAATGAAGAATAATGAATTGAAAGCAAAAATTGCTCACAAAACTATTTTCTCTATTGATATGAATGAATGTTTTTTTACAATGTAAAATAATGAGTCTTATTTATAAGAAACTCATAAAACCTTAGTTTAAAACGAGTTTAAAATCTAGATATAATAAAAATTACCACAAATTTGAATTTTAACTAAAATAAAATATTCTCGCGAAATTGGTAAATTTCAAGTAACCTATACGGTCGCATATGTTACTTGAAAACACATGCTCTCCACGTCGTTGGTTCACATGCGACTGCATGGTTAATATAACTATGAGGTCGCATAGTTATGTGATTTGTTCCCTTCATCCATCACTTGCATCAGGTTGAATCACTTCGTTTCGTCTTCCGAACCCTACATGAAACTTGTTCTTTGAAATGTTAACGTCAACCTCTTGGACTTCATAACTTGAACAAGTGATTGCATGACTCTAATTAATCTAGAACTTGTTCTTAGCCTCTCCTCAACAAACATTGAACGCTTAATAGCTCATTGCCTTCTTTGAATCACATTCAACAATATTAATCTAGATATCATTATTTTTTGGCCTGCAACAATCTCTTGTGAAGTGCAATAGCTTCAGCTTCTTTTAGAAAAAATTCTCCAAAGCTGATCTTGAGTAAGTAACAAATAACCAGGCCCACATGGTCCCGTAACATAACGCCTATGCTTATCAACATCCCACTATCTCAAAATGAGGCGTTTGTATTTAGTTTTAAAAGATCGATCGATAATGATTGCTATTTAAAAATCTAGCTTCTCTATTGCATTATTCCGTTTGCTACCACTGTATTGACCAGAAGTGATTAAATTGTATTTAACTCCCAAACATGAATTTGAAACATTTTTTCGTTTATTTTTTTTAATTTTTTTTCACAGAGAAAGGGGAAAAAAAAAATTGAAGGTGGAGGAAGCCAAATGCTCTGGTCAAAAGATAATGTGAATAGGCAGGCCAATTGCACGAAATTTTGGACCCTTTATTCCTGATTGATGCTGTCATTAGTGGGCCTTCGACCCACCGCCTTAGCAGATATGAAGGACAAAGGACAGAATTAATATGGATTGTGTTTGTTTAACAAATATAAGACAAAACAATCATGTCCAACTTTCTCTCAATATTCGTTTTCGCGATCGTCAATCAATCGACCTACGATATATGACACTTAGGACAAATAAAAATGCGCAAAATCTTTAAAGGTTTCTTAGTCTCTTCACTTAAGATTTTCACGGACTCTTATGTGATTTGAAGTAAATAAGTTAATAAAACAAGACTCGACTGAATAGACAACAATATCAACGACTATAATTTTTAAAATAGATATTGTTACATCTAGTTAAATTGGCAACCTATTGATTCAATGCAAATATCAACAACTGAATGTGGAGTTTGTGTTAGGAATATATAACACCACATATTCCACTTGTTATAAGTATGGACCCACACATATCTTCACGTTGGTATGATATTGTCCACTTTGGGCCTGGACCCTCATGGATTTGTTTTTGGGTTTTACCCCAAAAGGCCTCATACCAATGAAGATATATTTCCACACTTATAAACCTATGATCATCCCCATTTTTATCCGATGTGGGACTTTGGTCGCATACCCAACAATCCTCCCCTCGAACAAAGGACCACCGAGCCTCCCCTCAAACGATCATCTATCCGTCCATCGTACTCACCAAGAGCTTGCTCTATCTAGATCAACTTCTCTCCACCGCGTTCTGGCACATGCCTTACGTGAAGCATCCGGAGCACACCATCTATCCAATAGAGCTCATCAACGGATCCCATCACGAGTTAACCGAGGCACCACCTTCGTTCGATATTTCAAGGATTCATCCACATGGCCAATTTTTTTGGGGCTTGGCTCTGATACCACTGTTAGGAATATATAACACCACATATTCCACTTGTTATAAGTATGGACCCACACATATCTCCACATTGGTATGATATTGTCCACTTTGGGTCTGGACCCTCATGGATTTATTTTTGGGCTTTACCCCAAAAGGCCTCATACCAATGGAGATATATTTCCACACTTATAAACCTATGATCATCCCCATTTTTATCCGATGTGGGACTTTGGTCGCATACTCAACAGTTTGGCATTACTTCCTAAAACCGTATTAATAGTGAAAAAAAATACAATAATTTGATACAGGGGCAGAGCTAGCTATTTGGAAATCATCAAATCAAAATCTCGAAAACCAGAAATATTTTTTTCCACTAATGACTGAAAATCCTAAGTCCTCTGTTTACGTCGGTAAGTTTATCTCAATTTCTTGTTTAATCCATCTCTCAATTTAAAAAATTAAAAAATTGGGGGGTTCGAGTCCGCCCCAGGACCCCCTCTCCTGCGCCCCTGACTTGATATGAGTCTTACCTCCATAGAATTATAAAGAAACAATCCGTATCCTATTTACAATCGATGTTACAAAATCATATTGCAAATTTACATTGAAGAATATTGAAAAAAATTCTCGAGTCTAATAAGCAATTCAATGATATTGATACCGAACCAATTCTATTCGAGTATAATGACGATGTTATAAATAAATAATTTTGTTCATCTAGTCGATGGTTGGACAATAAATATAGTGAAATATAGTGCAAAAGTTCTCTTTAAAGATTTGATATACCAATATCCAAACATCTGTTTCTCCTACTGTTTACGTTCACTTTTTCAGCAATTGACGAAAACAGCAGCATAAGAGAAGTAATTAACTATTAGTAGTAATCTTTGATAAACTTTTAGTTTTAGCACCACGTTTTCTGCATTACACCTCTAGGGTTATGTTGAACCTTCGTTTTCTATCTCTACAAGGCTGTTCTCGTCTCATTTTCTCTTTCTAAAAGTCGTGTGCAATCTGTTGTGATCTTAGTGAATATTGAGGTAGAGCGATTATGTTGTTGTGTTGAGGAGATGATAACTTATGTATAATATCATTAGAAGTTGTGTGTAATCTGAAACCTAGCTTGTGCAAGTTGTAATTGGAAATTGGTACATCATCAAAGCATATCCGCTTTAAATGGAGGAAGTAACCCATTGTTGTGGGAATCCAAACCTTCTGAAAGATGTTCTTGACGTTCTTATTTTTGTTCTCGATCGATTATCGTTTGATTGCTTTGATTTGTGAAATTAAATTGAAGTCTAAAACTATAACATCGTGATTCAAAAATCATACAATGTTTTCTTGACGTTCTTGTTTTTGTTCTCGATCGATTATCGTTTGATTGCTTTATTTTGTGAAATTAAATTGAAGTCTAAAACTATAACACCGTGATTTCAAAAATCATACAATGTTTTACGTATATTTATTCTTTATATATTGAGATCATTTAAAATATCATACCATTCTCTAAAAATAATCAAAATAATATATGCCTAAAACAATATCTGGCATTATTATTCCATCCACGTTCCTTAGATAGATTGATGTGTCAACTGTAGTACTCACAACATTTTTTGTCCTATTGAATCTATCTAGTCGAAATTTATTTTTATTTTTATTTTATTTTCACAACTTATATATCCAGATTTCAGACATAATTATTATGCTTTCTGATTTAAATTTTTACATGTTCAATGTGATTGGATTTTTCGATTCATTAGTTGCAATGCCAATGATGGGAGGTTGGCAAGAGTGGAGCCAAATTTGCAAAATGCAGACAATTGTGCTACAGTTCAAATTCTACAGAACAACTGTCCCTAATCGTTAAATTTTATTTATTTTGCAGGCTATTGCCACGCATTTCCTTGCATTGAAGTTCTAAAACTTTTCTTACGATTGTACTTGTGTCTCAACTTTTTTGTGTAGTCTTGTCTTCAATATTGGTAGGGATTAAAATCAAATTTTTAATAGATTTTGATAAAAGTTTTTGAAATATATGATTATAAAATTGTTGGACCCAAGAAATATGTGATTGATACTGATTGTTTGACTTTAACTTAAATTAAAATCAAATTTTAATTTGAAACAAACAGACCCTCAATTAATTTGCACTTCTTGTCTTTAATTATGATGTAAGTCTAGAATTTCAAAAGAAAAAAATAAAATAAAATCCAAACGGTTACTTCTTAGTTTCTGTTTGACAATCATTATTTCAAAACTCTTTATTTTATATATTCATTTTCAACCAGATAATAAAATATTCTGCATGTACATTCAAATTTTTTTCTACTTTTTAACCATGAATTCTTCAAAAATTTACTATTCATTTTGTTTTTTTTAACCAAATAATAACCATCAAATCTGGGCTTAATTATAATCATTTAGCAAAATAAACTGTATAAAAGGGGGAAAAACAAAAAAATATATGTGGGGACCAAGTACGACATAAATGTTGATAAAGAGGACAGTATTGCTAGATGCTCATATATTTGTCTAAAATAATTGTAGTTGACCAAGTTAGATTAGATTCGCAGAAGATACGATTAATTTCATGTGATAAGATTGAGATTATGTTCACATGCTTTAGATCTTTAGACTTGAAAATAAATGAGATTTAGTGCTTGTCTTGAGAATGTTTAAAAAGTTGTTCAAAAGTTGATGTTAAAATCAATAATTACTTTTAATCATATATTTTAATAAAATTTTACAATTTATATCAGTTTTTCAATCACATCATTTGGGCTCATCTTGTAGGAGGGGAAAAGATAAAAAAAACAACGGCAAACGTCCTGCCAATAGAGGGGACACATGTTAACAGGCCCTGTCCCAGGGTCTGTTCGTGAAACATGGCTCTCTGATAGGGTTTTCAAAATTCAAAAGCTGCTTTTAAGATTAATAAGCTACTTTTGAATGTGTTTTTTTTAAATATATTGTCATACTAGAAGGATTTTTAGAGGAAACTGATAAAAGGTACTTCGTTGGAAATCTCTTCTACAAGAATCAAAAGAAAAATAAAAAAATTATGCCAAATGGAACCTTGAACTTTTATCAGAATCTACTATAAATTATTAAACTCACGGGATTTAAAGGTTTCCCATTTTATGCGCCAATGGCCACAACATGAATCACGCTATCGAATATTGATGCATTAAGCTTTGTTAATTAGAATATTTTGAAGGATTTTCGATTGTTGAATATGTCTTTATAAAAGATAAAACTGTATATTATTTTTCTTATATATTCCAAAATCTTATCTTTTAACTTAATGTGAATCTTGTTTTCCCACCATTGATTATGCAATCATGTTAGAACATAATATTTTGGCTATGATTTGATTGCGGCACTATTCTTCATTGGGCAAATTTTGTCATTTTTAAGTTAAATATAAATAATCAAAATTAGTTTGTATTCCTATGTTTAGTTCATAGTTCCATGCAACGTGTTGCTAATGGAGAATGTCTTACTCTTATTGATAAGAATTCTATGATCAATTCATAACTCCCATAATATAAAGCCAAGTCAACCGGTCCATGTGTTGGAGACAACGACCAAGTCTAATAGAATGGCACAGCAATACCGAATGAATACTGTTATTCAACACTATTGGTATCGAGAATCGATCTAGCTGACAACAACGTGATATTAAATGATAAATGACTTAATTGCAATGTCACGTGAATCATTAATTGAACTTATCAAATACGATCAGTCTAGATAAAAGCCGCAATTCCAACATCATCGATACTTGATAATATTATTCTTATCAAATAACATAGTAGAGACTCAGATAAAAGCCTCAGAACCACCTTGGCGGGGTATGGGGGTCCAAAGGCCATCATCATGTGAGCAAAGGGATAGCTTGTAGCAAAGGGTATGATGATTTTTAATTGAACAAAACAAAACAGACTACTTTTGCTTGGGAAAGTGATGGATGGCTTGACTAAAAACACATGGCCGACACACAAATATACACACTTGGACTTTGAGTGGATTGCCCATTTATTCTTATGGACTGGTCCCCATGCAATCTTCAACTAAATCCATCACAAGATCATTGCACTTACCATTATATTTTCATTGCAATTGTTTTTATAATTAGCACTAACCATGATAAGAATTACACATGTATGTAAGGCTATGGTAAATGTCTTTCGGTCAAGATTCTAGAGGACTTGGACTACAAATTTAACATGAATTGAGTTTAGACAGTACTCGCTACTGTATTTGACATGAATTATACGATACTTCTTCATCATTTCCGTGGACCTTGAGCTTAGTGTCATACAAAATATCATGATTATATTATAGAATTGATCATGAGCAAGTATGCGTTGGTAGTTGGAATACTCTACGTATATGTATATATAGGCGAAGCATCACATTTGTCGCACCATTGTTTGTGTGAGGTCCACATGAATATGTTTATGTATATGATTCTATGTGATGACTATGTATGATTGGACAATTTTATATGGATATTGAGTATGAAGTTGTGGTTTACGACTTACGATGTGTTAGTCATGCAAATACAAAACTATATTTACTGGATGTTGTGTTCATTATTATGTTTTACATTGTTATGTTTCTCTTCCTACCATTCCATTCCAGTTTTCTTGTGTGCACCTTGGCAGGGGCCTCTGAAACAGGCTCCTGTACTTCAAGTAGGGTCGTACACTACGTGAGTTGCCTTGTGAGGTACACAGCCCCTGTCAGTAAACTATCGAGATTTTAATCTAAATTAAAGTTAATAATTAATTTAACTACATATTTCGTAATATTAATAACTTTTTAATCACACATTTCATCATTTTTTATCAAAATCTACTAAAAAATTGATTTTAATTTCTGTCAAACAAAGCATAAACTATGTTTGGGAAACATTAAAAGCAACTTATAATTTACTTTTTGAAGTCAAATATTGATTTAAACAACACATTTCTTACTACCCAAAACTACTACAATTTCTGTCACATTATAATTTTAGCCAAAACAACTTTATTATTAAGATGCACCATTGTATAATCTTTTATTTTAATGAAATGGAAAATTTAAACCATCTTTTACTCCTACAGTTTGGGACGTGACTTATCCATAATGATCTCGTTAACTTTCTTTGTCGATGAATGGAATTGCTTAAAATCTTGAAAACATAAAAAATTAAGTTATGTGATGAGGTTCACCTTTGTCTCTTATTATCTCAATAGAAATTAGTCGTAAATATCAAGCCAAATACTATAGAGTTATTCCATGTTCAATCGACTGATCTAAACATTATGAGAACGATAAGTCCATTCGTTACTTTTGCTTTTGATTAATATAGGAACCGTATTTGTGTGGGCTAAGAGCTTTAATGGGTTCTAGGGATCTAATGCGCTTTCATCATACCAATTTCGACTAAGTAGTTGAATACAATAACTCAAGTTATTCATTTCTTATTCTGCAAAAACACATTTTGTTAAAATTTCACTTCAGTCCATTGAAAAATTGCAAATTGCAAATAGGTTGTAAACTTGCAAAAAATAGCAACAATGTCTCTAAACGATAAATATGGATGCATAAACTCTTGTTAAATTGTAGATTTTTTGAGAATAAATTTTATTAAAATTAATTGTTTTGAAGATTGTATGGTTAAAAAAATAGTGAAAAGTTATATATTCACGTGAAAAATTATTTTATTGGGAGAATGTGTGATTGAAAATAAGTTTGAAGAAAAATAAGTTTTAAAGAATTTGTACCAAACATGAGCTTATTAACGGTATTAATTATCATCCTCAAAATTATACTGATTGTGCTACATGTACATAATATGTTTACATACATATAATGTGGTGAAATATGATTGTATCAGCATTTTTTCAACAAAAAAAACTTTCCAACTCTCTTTTGACAAATCATCTGCATGCAAATAATTATCTAACTACTTATGTACAGGTAGTATTATTCAAATTATACCCCATGTCTTGAAAATTGAAATGCTAAACCTGCAACTTTTTTAAATTAAAATTTGGTCTCTACACTTTTCAAATTCTGCAATTTTAGTCCTTAAAATATAAACAATTATTTTATTTGCACAAAGGAGTTTGACAAAAATGATTGACAAAGGGGTATGTGGCAGCCCCCTATTGGAGGGCGCGGCTGGCCCATTAAATAACTAATGACATCAAATTTTGGGGAATTAGCTGGACGAAGTCGACCTTGGAATGATTATAAGTAGAAACGTATGTGGTGCAGGTGAACTAATCTACCCTAAAATGATTTGCAAAATTGAAACTGACAGCCAAAGTTAATTTTAAAAGTAAAAATGGTAAAAGAAGAAGAGATAACATGGACAGCTGCAACCTGTTTCATTGGTCCGTTTATTCCGCAGTTTTCTGGGATTTTTCAAATATATAGAGCTCGTTTAATATGACTTTTACTTCTTGTAGAATATTTTTTTTGATAATCCCCTCTAGCCAATTCTAAAAGTGCTTCTGCCTTTGATTCAGTGGTAAGCCTTTCAAGTTCCTAGGTCAACTTCTTCTAAAAGTTCTTCTAATCAACAAATGACGTTCAAAAAAATATCTTAACATATTTAAAATTCCTGACCAACGAACTCGTAATATTTGAAAGTAATCAACTCGCACCTGAAATCAGTTCCCAATTTTACCTTATGAATAGGCTAATTCATGTCAATTTGATTACATTGATTCCTCAAGCAATATCCAATGAGTTTCCGTCGCGTAATTTTCCAAGTTAGATGGTAACTCGCTATCGTCACACTTTTTCCGTCAAGGGTAAAATTTTAATGAAAATTAGAGTTTTAAAAGTTAAAATTGTTTGCTACAAAAGTATACAAGAGAATGAACTATTTGTTATTGTTTTTTCTAAAACGATACATAACTGAAAGATTTTGTGTGTTTTAACTTTAGTGCATATTATATGATTAAATTCGCTGTTAAAGTGAAGCCAAATATTAATTACGAAATAAGTATCTCATTTCTTTTTAAAATTGAAATTGGGAAATGAAGGGCAAAATTGCAAATAGGACAACGTATCAAGGTTTCTTAGTAATTTAGGTGAGAATAAAGATCTGCTCCTTGTCGCCTAGTCATTATCGCCAAGATATGTGAAAGCGACTTCTAAAATTTTAATCCATTTATATTTTTCCAAATTTGAAAGAGAAAATTTACAATATTTAAAAATGATAAATTCCTCAAAGAGTCCTCACCTTTCATAAGTGTAGCAACAATGCTCCCAACTTTTCATTTGTGATATTCACATTCCTAACATTTTAACATTGTGCGTGCGATATCCACTTCCATACAACGTTTATTTACTCATTAAATAACCACACAACACGAACATGACGTTTGACTAAAATTGTCTAAAAAAGAGCTACATTTAATTTAATTTGAAACTGGATAACTATATTCGTACTACAATATTTGTTAACTTCACCGCATTTTAATTACAATAAATGTTTTTAATATTTTCTTTTTCTTTATTCATGCCCCTAACCTTTTTTTTTGTCGCGTTAATATTAACTTTCAATTAATTAGCATATCTTATATTTGATGATGACATCTGTCCAAATATCTTATTAGCATGAGGAAAATACATTGTCGAACTTTTGTATTTGATTTCTATCTTGCTTATTTATTTAAAATAAGAGAGGAAAAAAGTTCTTAATACTTTTTCATGACGAATTTTTTGGCCCTCATAAAGGACATGACGTTATGATTGATAGAAGGTTGTGATAAAATTACGATCGAAAAATTGTTACATAAGGACAAAAATTGATAATCTTCATTATAATTAAAATATGGTACAATTAACAAAAAATGAACAATCACCATTTAGTTTTTTTAGGAAAGGGAAATATTTTTGAATAACATTATTCTTTTAGTTGACACCACTTGTGCGACGGATGAACATTTATCGTATAATACTTGCAAGTTCTTTATAATATGCGAATTAAAAGTGATTTTAGTATTTATATATATATATATATATATATATATATATAAAAGGCGAGACAAATATAGATTTTATAGACATTTTTCATTAGGTAAAAATGTACCTCATGAACATGTATGCTAGCCCAAGACACGTATGAAAGTTGAAATCCCTCAAAAGAAATTGGAACTTACTGTTAAAAGAATCCAAAACATCTCAGGTTTATTTGATTGCAAATGTGAAATTTGGGTGGAAAGAAAACGAATTGTAGGAAATTGAATTGACTAGAATTTATTTTACTGTGAATTGTAATTAATTATGTTTGATTGATATAATTTTTTCACCTGAAAAATGTTAAAAGTTTGGTGTTCGTTTGATTTTGTTTTTATGAAAATTGTCAATTAAAATGATAAAATAACTTACAATTGGGGATAAAATTTGTTTGAATTGTCAAAAAATAAAAAAATAAATTGAAATTTTTTTGGTGTTTGTTTGACTTTGTTTTTCATGAAATTTATCAATTGAATGAATATTTTTTTAAAAATATTATTGAGGATATAATTTGTTTTCATTGACAAAAAAAAGATGGAAAACAAATTATCATCAAAAAGATGGAAAAACAATTTCCACAAAAATCAAGCAAATTAGTCACGTGAGGCCAAAGGAGAAAAATCAATTCCTTAGAAAAAAAGTATCATCAAACATGACATTTGTGGAAAATGAAAATTATTTTATATTTTTCATGAAAAATCTGCCCAATCAAACAGGTTTTAGGGAACTTATCAAACTTTATTTTAATGCAAGTCCAAGAAAATAGGAGTTACATAAAGACAGGAATATTGACTAAGAGAAAAAAAAATGGTCATATGGAATTTCTAAAGAATTTGCATAAAGAAAAAAGAAAGATAAATTACTGATAGAGGTAAACCAGGGGACAAGAGCGTGTCTGCAAAATCCTCAAATTCGATTCAGTTCGCTTTAAAAAGTAAGCTAGACAGGATATCTCTCTCCCATACTATATTCATATAACAATAATTTAATATTGTCATCACCTCAAAAACAAAATAAGGAATAGAAGAAAGATCAATTCTACAACACTTCATTGAAGCCAGAAACAGGTTGGGTTTTTCAAATATGTGGTCATTATACCTTTCTCTTTCTGTGTGTGGGCTGGTAAAAAAATTTAACTTTTGGGTGTGTTTTATCAATTTTTTTAGAGGAGCAGGGCAGTGAACGTGCTCTTGTTTGTCTGGTACTCAGTACTCTTGAGCTTTGCACACAAAATCTGTACATAATTGAAATGTTGGTGGTGTTCGTCATTGTTTATTAGTAACAATAGCATCTGGCACACCCTTTTTGAAGTATTAGCAGCAGGAGGATAGAGTTTGAGGAAGAGAGAGGTAAAAAGATAAGAATTTTTCTTTGGAATTTGGGCTTTGCTTCATCTTTTGAGGTCTGCAACAAGGCCATGCTTGTTCCTTCCATCATGGGTGTGTGAAAAAAAATTACTTTTTTATACACAGAATTACTTTGAAGGGGATTAAAAAGAATTTCTTTTTTTTGGGGGTTGTCTTCCCCCTTTGTGTAAATTATTTGAGTCACAAAAAACAATGCTGTAGTCATAGAAGTACATTGATTTGAGAGAACCTATTCTTTGTGTTGCACAAAAATTTGTAAGGGGCGTATACATATATTTTCTTGGGGGTTTTGTTTTCTTTTAGCGGTCGGATGGAAAAGTGGGAGAAACAAGAAGAAGAAGCACACTGCAGAGAAAATAATAGGTAAAGATATTTTGGTAGAATGACAGAAAAAAGGCAAAGACACCACATGGTGGCTGTGAGGGTGAATGAACAAATGGGGCACCAAGAGAAAATATTCAATCATCCACAAAGTTTCAAACCCGAGAATCTTGGCACTTTGGATAATGCTAATGTTGATTATTAGTGCACAAATTTATGATTACATGGACGAGGAGCACAAAGAGAGGAGGAAGGAAGTCCTTGTGAGCATGTGTGACCAAAGGGCTAGAATGTTGCAGGATCAATTCAGTGTCAGTGTCAACCATGTCCACGCCCTCGCCATCCTCGTTTCCACTTTCCATTATCTCAAGCACCCATCAGCAATTGATCAGGTATTTTGCTTATTCTTTAATTTTCAGTGTTTATGTTGAGAAAATTTGTGAATTGTGATTGGCCCTTTCTTGTTTATGCTGTGGAGTCCCTATATTTTCTGGTGAAATCATGAAATGTGGTTTCTTTGGTACTGTTTCCTTTTGATGTTCTGGTTTTTGATTATCTTATTAATTTTGGACATTTGTATACGTTTATCATCTTGGTGTAAAATTCAGCAAACTTTTGCTGAATACACTGCCAGAACTGCTTTCGAGAGGCCATTGATGAGTGGGGTGGCATACGCAGAGAGAGTTATAAATTCAGAAAGGGATGAATTTGAGAAGGAGCATGGATGGACAATAAGAACAATGGAGAGAGAGACTTCACCCATCAAGGATGAGTATGCTCCGGTGATATTCTCTCAAGAAACTGTATCCTATATTGAATCACTTGATATGATGTCAGGGGAGGTAACTGAATTAATTCATCATTGAAGCGAATTAAATATTTTTAAATTTAAATTTTCTATTATATACTGATTGAATTATTATTTTGGCTGACGCAGGAGGACGGTGAAAATATATTGAGGGCACGGACAACTGGTAAAGCAGTTCTTACAAGCCCCTTCAGGTTGTTAGGTTCTCATCATCTTGGGGTTGTTTTAACCTTCCCTGTTTACAAATCAAATCTTCCTCCAAACCCAACTGTGACAGATCGCATTGAAGCAACTGCAGGGTAAGCCTCTGGCAATGTCATTTAACACCTATGTATGCACAACTTGTGTTTTGGGCATTTCGTATCTGGTCTCTGGGTTTCTAACATTACGTTTTTCACAGAAAAAAAACATATTTTAGTTAAATTATCAAGTCAACTTGCCAATCAATTGCTTTTGAAGAGTTTCTAGGGAATGAGATAGAGAGACGTGGAGTTCTATTAATGATGCATCATGTTATTATCTTCCTGTTCTTGGAAATTGGATGAATTTGTGTCAATTTCCCATAATCCTACAAAAAAACTTTGGTAGTTCATTAATATTTGTGTCAGCTTTAGGAGGATTTAGTTAAAATCTTCAAAAGAAACTTTTTCACTTGGTAGAGGAAGAAACAAATTTTAAAGCTTGTTCTTGTTCACATTTTTGTTGTCCCCTACTTGAATGTTTCTGAATCCCGTATAACTGAGTTCTTTTGTGGTAATAATCTAGACATATGATGCATTGTGTTACTATCTTCCCGCTCTTGGAAATTGCATGTATTTGTGTCAACTTCCACAATTCTACAATTGCACTGTTCTTTCATTAGAACTTTTAATATTCTACTCCGCATTAATATATCTAATTTTAAAGTACATTTTAAGATCTCATGAAAGGATTCTCATTTTTTTGCCTTGTTTATTGATATCTTCTGTAATCCACCAACTCTAGATAAAGAATTTTAGTTAGAGCACAAGCATTAGTGGCCACACATCGATATTAAGCCTATGTTTGGCCCCCCATTTTTACAAAAACTCATTTTCGACCACACAATCTCTCATAAAATAATTTTACACATAAACCGAAAACTTTTCCTTCTATTTTAACCACACATTCTTCAAAAAATAACTATTCCAAAATACATTTTCTTACCAAAATGGGGCTCAAACAGGGGCTAACTAACTTTTAGCTGAAGACCACTGTTGGTTTCCTTGACTGTTCTTAGAATCTATCATGTACTAGAAGCTGCATATATTTGGTATTTAGCCCTCATCATGTTCTTACCGACCTTTGGATTTGCCTCAATGCGAATATTTGAGAACTAGAACTAAAATTCTGAAATTTCAATACATGACCATCTCCTTCATCGATTCTATTACCAACCATTTTTAAAAGAAATAAAATGATTTTGAGGTTTCCACTGCAGTATCAGTAAATTAATTGTGATTCTCCTTGTCTTCTGGGACAAATGAAGCTTGTAATTTCAATCCTTTATTTGGTAATTCTATTTTGTTGGAATAGCATAATTATCTCAAAATGAAAGAACACAAGTGACTTGCCTGCCAAACAAAATTAACCACCACAATATTTCTGTTTGTCGTAGTAAACATCATTGGACTACCATTGTTTGTCATTGCTTAATCCATTATCTGTTGTGGTTTAAGCCACAGAAATTTTATGTGCATACTGTTTACAGCTTGTAATGCTGGACCTCTTTGGAGACCAGAACATCCTCCATCTGCATGTTGCGTACCTTGATATTCTAATGCACAAATTGCTAATTCTTTCTTGATCAGCTAGGCTGTCATTCTTCTCATAAGCTTGAATCCACAAACTTTCTCCAAGCAAGAAAAAGTACCTTGCATGTAGGCTCACCATTCAACTTGATCATTATCGAACAATTCCAAGATTTACTCCCAGAGTAGTTGAGCTAATTTAACAGCTAACCACTCGATATTGTTAAGCACCTTGAAAAGGCTCCTTTATCAATGATCTAGAACCATTTTTTGAAGAAAATCATTCAATTGCAACAGATGAATAAAAATATAATATTTTAATAATTATTTGAAAGGAATATATGACATGATTATAAAACAACAATTTGGAGCTACCCTTTAACCTCTACGCTAAATTTTAACTCTTTGCAAGCTCAATGCTCATCCAATCACCATCTTCTCTTTTAAAATTCTGCAGGTAAATTGCATGTACACGTTGACTTCATGTTCATAAACTTTGCATCTCCTTTCATATATATAATAATCATATTGCGATTGAGATATTTATAAAATTTTAAGTTAAATTGAAATTTAAAATTCAAGCTGAAACAATCAGCCCGGAGATATGAATTTTGATATGGGATCGACATGCTTGCCAAGGAGATGAGCACGACACTGACTTTAGTTGATGTTTCCATGGTTGGATTTTAATATGCTAGCTGGAAATTTGTCACATTTGGAGGCTTATTCTTCTGTTAGTGTTTCAAAGAATTGGGGAGGTCTAGGGTAAAAAGAAGTTGAGGATAAGAGTTCTCTCTTACTATTATGAGGAAACTTGTGTGCTTTACTTAGACATTTTCTCTTTCGTACTTATTACTTAATATTGGCCACCAAGAAAAACGTGGCTTTCACTTTGACGTCTCAATGTTTGCTTACTTGTGGTTTTGGTTCTTATTTATCCTCTTCTATTTTCATCAATGAGATCATCAAAAAGAAGATTCATACATTGATGTTTCATTGTGAATTTCTAAAAAAAAGTGATGTGACTTAAATTTTCTTGCGCAAGAGGCTCTTTAGATGGTCATATTTTTCTTCTTGGGTTTTCCATTTTTGGGTTACTTTGGGTGATAAAGCATGTTTACACTGTCTAGACATCAACTCTGCCATCCAATTAAACAATATCAATTGGCTAATGCCATAATCTTCAGTTGAATGGATACTGCATATTATTCTCAATGGTATTTCTTCTTTTCTATTGAATTGCAGTATTATTGTATCTTGTGGTCCTGTGATCCTTACGTGTATGGGAGACTGTTCTAATGTTTACAGTATGAAGATATGGAATTCTTAGAAGGATGATAAAATACAAAAATTGGAAGTAGATACTAGGCTTCTTTTGTTGTTCACATTAATTTCTATGCTTTTGTTGGAAGTTTCATGTGCTAAATTATGCTCATTGCAAACAGTTACCTTGGTGGAGCCTTTGATGTCGAATCCCTTGTTGAAAATCTACTAGGGCAACTTGCTGGTAACCAGGCAATAGTGGTTACCGTGTATGACATTACCAATTCTTCTGATCCCCTAATCATGTATGGACACCAGTCTCAAGAGGGTGACATGCTCCTTACGCATGTGAGCAGGCTTGATTTTGGAGACCCCTTTCGTAAACACGAGATGATGTGTAGGTAGGTGCACAAAGCCGTAGAGTATCTATTATAAGCGACGTAAAATTCTGTTAGGCATGCGTACTGAGGCCAATTTGTATTCCCACATAGGTATCTTCAAAAGGCTCCCCCGTCGTGGACAGCACTGACGACAGCATTTTTCGTCTTTGTGATTGGCTTTTTAATTGGATACATGATATATGGCGCAGCGATTCACATTGTTAAAGTTGAAGATGACTTCCATAAAATGCAGGAATTGAAGGTCCGAGCTGAAGCTGCTGATGTAGCCAAATCCCAGGTATTTCATGCAAAATGTGTTCAGCATCCACCAAGTGAATACTGCTCAACAGCTGTTACTTTATGACCTGAATTTAATCTCTTTTTCAATGCCAGTTTCTAGCAACTGTTTCCCATGAAATAAGAACTCCCATGAATGGTATCCTTGGTATGTCAAAGTTTCTTTTGAATAATCTCATCTATCAAATTCATTGGGAATGTGAATATTGATTTTGTTCATATTAATTTGCAGGAATGCTAGCTCTGCTACTAGACACAGAACTGAGTTCCCCCCAAAGGGACTATGCTCAGACTGCTCAAGCTTGTGGAAAGTCACTGATAACATTAATAAATGAAGTGCTTGACAGGGCAAAGATTGAAGCGGGCAAGCTAGAACTTGAGGCAGTCCCTTTTGACCTTCGGTCAATACTAGATGATGTTCTATCCCTGTTTTCTGAGAAGTCAAGGAACAAGGGTATTGAGGTAAGGCCTGAAAAGCTCTAACCATCCAAATTATCATCGTCTTAACATTGCTGCCAAATGAAAGTGCTCAAAACACTTCATACTGCATGCTGCCTTCATGATCTAATTTTTTTTCCCTTGTGTTTTCATACCTCTCTGTTCACTATTCTGTGGCTTTGTAATAAATGCCATTGGCGCTACTGGTAAAATTGATTGGAACTTCCTCTGACATTACTATTCGATTCATTGTACAGTTGGCAGTATTTGTTTCTGATGAAGTCCCTGAAATTGTTATTGGGGATCCAGGAAGGTTCAGACAAGTGATTACGAATCTTGTGGGCAATTCTGTCAAGGTAAGTGAATATTCAATGCTTGCTATGCTTCAGATGTTAAAAGAACCTATCTCAAGCTTTTCTTCATTTTTTTTTTAATATTCAGAGGGGGGTGGCCTTTCCCCTTCCCAAATTGAATACATATCACCCCTCAATTGCTTTCAAAAATGTTTCAACTCCCACCCTTCTGCCTGAATAGCAAAATCTTGATAGCTATCAAACCATTAGTGACATAGGATTTTGATTCAACTTTGAATTGAGAAATAAATTGTGGGATTTAAATTGGATTTCTCTTATTAATCGAAAAATGTTTTTATAGTACTTTTATGAACATCAACATACTCACGATCTATTTCTTGACAGTTTACTGAAAGAGGACATATCTTTGTTCAAGTCCATTTAGCTGAACAAGCAAAAGCTGCGATGGATGTCAGAACTGAGACCTGTTTGAATGGAGTATCTGAAAGTGTAGTACAATCTAGCGGTCATCAGTTTCATACTTTGAGTGGTTGTCAGGCTGCTGATGACCGAAACAGCTGGGATACCTTTAAGTATCTGATTGCTGATGATGATTTCCGGTATAGTGCTGCCATTAGAGCAATGAATGATGATACTCATCAGAATGTCACGCTGATGGTATGTGTTGAAGATACAGGAATTGGGATTCCTGAACATGCACAAAAACGGGTTTTCACGCCATTTATGCAAGCAGACAGTTCAACATCTAGAAATTATGGGGGAACAGGTATAGGGGTTGAGCATTAGCAAGTGTCTTGTTGAGCTAATGGGTGGTCATATAAACTTCATTAGCCATCTTCATGTTGGAAGCACATTTTCATTCACTGTTGACTTCCAAAGATGGGAGAAAAGTGCAGTTGGGGATTTGAAAAAATCTCTCTCTGATGATCTTCCAATGGCATTTAAAGGGTTGAAAGCTATTGTAGTTGATGGGAAACCAGTTAGAGCTGCTATTACAAAGTATCACCTCAAGAGGCTTGGTATTCGGGTTGAAGCCGTCAGTAGCATGAGGACAGCAATTTCTATATCTGATAACTATGGTTCCCTGGTCTCTAAGTAAGCATGTTTTATTTTTTTCTTTTCTTTCTGTAGTGATTTTTGAACTTCAGATACCTTTTGTTGTAAAGCTTAGCCCATGGGTGATCTTTTACCAAACTATTCATATTAGCCATGGAGCACGACTAGATTTCTTCACAGTATTGTATACCATCTTGTCTTGTTCTTCCATGAGACTAGTTCAAAATTTCCATCCATAACAAGCAAATATCTGCTATTTGTAGGAAAAGTTGTATTGAATTTTAAATATATATGCAGAAATGAAAGGCTGCCAGATGTGATTCTGGTTGAGAAAGATTCATGGATTTCTTGCAAGGATGACGGTTTTAATTTAGCATTATCAGACTGGAGACAAAATGGCCACTCATATAAGTTGCCTAAGATGATCCTTCTTGCAACCAATATTACCAGTTCTGAGCTTGACAAAGCCAAAGCAGGCAGCTGACTTTGTAGATACCGTGATCATGAAACCTTTAAGAGCGAGTATGGTGGCTGCATGCCTTCAACAGGTGTTGGGAATGGGTCGTAAGACACAACAAAATGTGTGCAAATCAACTTTCCTTCATAGCCTGCTCTGTGGCAAGAAGATATTGGTGGTTGATGATAATATAGTGAACCGCAGAGTTGCTGCTGGTGCACTCAAAAAGTTTGGGGCTGATGTAGTGTGCGCTAAAAGTGGTGAAGAGGCTCTTAAGTGGCTTGAGCTACCACACAGTTTCGACGCCTGCTTCATGGATATTCAGATGCCCGAAATGGATGGGTATGTTCTTGAAACTTTCTGGAATTGATACCTGGTATATAATGTGGATGTTTCTTTTCGAGATCATAAGTTGATTTATATTTCATCTTGGAAAGATAGAGTTTAAGATACGAGTATGCGAGGGACGGGGAAGTAGTATCTTACCTGCACAATTACATAAAAAGAGAGTGATCAGAGTAAAGTAAAAACTTTAAGTGGGTGTACTGCCACCATTACAAGAATTCGCAAAAAATAAAATCCACTACTTAGTCCTAGGGCTGTCAATGGATCGGATCTACCCATATCCGATTCGATCCGATAAGAATGATTCACGGATCCGATCCGATAATTCGACGGATATTTGATTGTTAAATCCATATCCAATTTGCTATATTATCGGATATGTGATCCGATAATCCGATCCGAGCCAAAATCCGGTTTGATTAATACTAAAAACACACTTAATCAAAAACCGGTAAAAAATGGCCAAATGACCGGTTTGTTCAAAAATCGGATGACCCGAAATCGAATTTTCCGACTAAATTTTAAAATTTTAATATTAGAAACTAATAAACCTTTTAAACCCTTTTGACTTGTTTATAAATTAAAATGCCCAAAAAGTTGAACTACCTAATAATTAATGGCCCACTTATTTATACACTACAATTCTCATGTGTTTGTAGTAAACATCCGATGTGGGACAAAATAAAACTAAAAAAACTTTTTTGATTTAGTCAAATTATAATTCCCTTATCCCTTGATTTTTTATTTACTTTATTAATTAGAATAATTATTTTTCTAACTTATTTTAATTAATAAAAAATAAAAAATAAAAAAATATCTCAATTAATAATATTATACTATTTTCAAAGCGTCTCTTTGTATTTTTAAAAAAAAATCATTTAGCAGTTAAAAAAAGTAAAAATTTAAAAATAAAAAAACATGCTTTTATAAAATATATTATATTATTATAAAAAATCGGATCGGATTGACCTATATCCATATTTGATCCATTTAGTTAACGGATTATCGGATTCGGATTTTAATCGGATTATCGGATTGAGACTCTAAATCCATCTTCCATTAATTTCATCGGATTCGGATCAAAATCCAATCCATTGACAGCCCTACTTAGTCCTTAAACTAAGGGATCTGAATCCTATATAGTCATAATAAGCCTAGCACCTCTCCTACATCCTCAACTTTCTTCAGACTGTCACTGGGCAATGCTTTATTAGCAAACCAATCCACCACCCATTTTTCTTCACGTTAAATGTGTGTGCCTGCTTGGAACTTTAGACACAAACACTTTAATCATATATACCAAGTATTGCAATTGCCATGGCCCTGCAATTTTGTGTCTTGATGATTTTCTAGTTGTGATTTCATATTTCCAATGCTCTCAATTGCATGAGTTAGAATATACTATAGCCATATGCTTTTTGAAGAATGAAATTGTTACCTCACTGAACATGGCACACAGTAGCATCTTTTTGTATTTTTGTTAACCTGGCAAGAACAATTTGCATGTCTGATACTGTCCTTCAATCAAGAGTAGTCTATGTACTGGATATATTTTTATATTGCAGAAAAAATGGAAAATCTGAACTTCAAGAAATTTTCGTCTTGATTTGAATATAAACTGGAACAATCGCTTCTGATGTGGTTTCCTAACTCCATACAGCATGTCCTCACTTTGTCAAGTCTAACATCCTTCCGGGTCCAATTAGTGCAACATGTCTTATATTAGTGTGCTTCATTTTGTATCTGGTTCAAACATCTTTATGCCGTCAAATAAATGTTTTTCTTACCTGGGGTGATAACTTATTGCTGAGTGGATGTACCCAGTCTTTATTCAACATTGGCAGCATCCTTGTAGGATGCAATTAACTTGATCTTCTATCAAAGAGATAGGTTACCTATTCAGCTGCAAGTTGGTGTGTTGTAGTTTTTACGGTCCACTAGAATCCTGATAGGTTTATGACTACTTGGACTTTAAACTTTCTTCAGAGAAAAGGATAATATTTTGCTCATTCCAATAATTGCAGTTTTGAGGCAACTCGACGGATTAGGCAAATGGAGAGTAATGCAAATGAACAGATGAATGGAGGATGCACCATCAAAGGAACTGCAGGAAATGGTGTGTGGCATATGCCAATATTGGCGATGACAGCCGATGTTATCCACGCAACCTCAGACAAATGTCTTAAATGTGGGATGGATGGATATGTGTCCAAACCATTCGAGGAAGAGAATCTCTACCGGGCTGTTGCTAAGTTCTTTGAATCCAAGCCCGTCTCAGACTAGTTGCAAGATTCCCAAATCAGACAAACTGAACTCTTATAAATCAAATTTGCATTGTTGGATTAAACAGGACCAGTACTTTTCCACATTCTGCTGGTGACGTCTAGTGAGGAAAGCTATGGATATTCTTTGGTGGCTGGACGTTCATCAATGCAATTTCAATTTTGAAAACAAGACATCTAACCAACTTCACTTGGTTACCATCTCCCCTCTTCTTGTATGTAAATTAAAAGAGAGGCCAAATATGCTGAATCTGATATTGTATGGATGTTTAATTGGACTTTGTAATTGAAATGCTATCTAATTCCTTGATTTGTACATTTATTACATTTAAAGTCATTTATGATGAGCACAACATACAAAAGATTGCGTTTTACAATAACTGTATTTATACTCAACACCCTTCCCCAGGAGGAATTACCAGTAAGCTTGGCTTGAAGAACCTCGAACTCTGCAAGAGCCTTGGTGAAGATGTCAGCAACCTCATCTGCAGTAGCTATTTATCGAACCTCCAGTTGCTTGGCGACAAACTTTTCTCGCAAAAAATGTACAATTTGTTTGGTAAGCTGATGGAACACTGGATTTGAAGCCAATGAACCTGCACTTAAAATAGGCACAACAAATAATAGGACAGTCAACAACATATACACAACTAATAAAACAGGCTTCAAGGTCAAATAATTTCAGTGGCTGCTTAAAAAGTGTATGTTCTTGTTAGATTTTGTTGTACGTCACTTAAATTGTATGTTGAACAACCTCTCTGAGTTATGCTACATTACCAGAATTATGCCAGATTAACACTTGGGCAAAATTTCATTGGAAGTTAGGCCCAAAATATTTTTCAACCGTCCAATCACATTTTGCCAACTCAATATGGTAAAATGGCATAACTCCAACTGATGTGAACCCCGTAGCAACGGTGACTACGAAATCCACAACTAGATTGATGTGGAACCCAAGAACATCAATAAACCCGATTTTATATTAAACTCAACGAAGTGAAACAAAAAACACAACGATAACAAGATACGCTGAACCCCTTGATTACACAATGAAGAACTCTCGTACCGATGTTTGAACGCACAAGAATTGATTTTGAAAATTCGATTTGTTGTTCAATGAAGAACGAAGGAGAAAGTAAAGTCTTTCAATTTAATTCAATAATGTCAAAAACTGTAATAGTAACAAAAGTGTCAAGTATTTATACTAGAGACGTAAACCTAGTAAAAAAATGTGCATAAAGCAACAAATAATGTCAAAATATGGAAAGAAATAGAATTACAAGGAAACTAGGTCTTTCGCCAAAATTAGGAAACTCGGACAGATTTTATAACCAAGCGATCACTTAGAAGAATTGTTTCACGCCTTTTGAGTTTCGGTAGCGATTGGGTGATCGCTTGCCCTTTTACTCTAAGCGGTCGCTTAGAGGTTCCGGCTGCCCTCTTTATTCAGTTACTTGTATAGTGTTGATTCAATTGGTTCCCGACCTCGACCCCAACATGAAACTTGCTCCATTTTGCGTCCCGATCATAGTTTCATCAATAGTGGCTTTGACGAGCATCCCCAATGCCTCTTTGACTCGTTTTGCTCTCAATCGCGTCATTGCCCCTTCTTCGATAATCAACGGGTCTCGGTTTGAGCTTGCATTGGTCACTCCCGCATCCTGGATCATATCACCAACCTCTCAAAAATAAGCGTACCTGACTTGCAGTGGTAATGCCGACAAGGGTTAGATTGCCTTTCAATGCTAGGCTGCTAGCGGTCTCGTTAGAACTTGCCCCAATATACCGGACCTCCGGTCAAGAAATCTTCAAACCAGAGCAATTGAGATCTTAAAAAATTATAGTTATGCCACCCTAATTTCCATAGAAGTAGGCAGCTAAGTAGGAAGAACGCTTTGAACTTTGAAGAGCCATCGAGTCAATAGCTCTTAGAGCGACACAGAGAGAGCAATTGAGAGAAGACGAGCACAATATACAAAAGACACAATCACGACTACTATTTATCGTCATTTGGTAACATTTTGTGCAATATTTGATATCCCAAATATCACCTCGAAAGCTTCACTAGATTCCTTAAATTTCAGCTCAAAACCCTTTTATTCTGGTGTGTGTGTGTGTTTTTTTTCCCTAGTGGAACATTGGATATTTGGATTTCCCACAAAACCACTTTAAAACCACTTGGAAACCTTTGAATCAATAGAGGAAATACACGGAAATGATTATTTGACCCAGCTATATTTTCACAATGGCCTTTAACCAATTAAAAAAAAGGATAATAATTAAAATAGATTTTTATATGACATTTTTCAAAATATTCCCGTCTTCTACAATCGAAAAAAGGAGAGAGAAAAATAGGATCGTTGAAGGCATAACCTGCGATTTACTTCCTTTATCAAGACCCAGGGTAAGACATGTGGGGGCGCCAGTAATGGGGAGTAATCCCAAAAAAAAAAAAAGCAAGAATTTTTTTTTTATATGTTTACCGTCGGGATCCGATCGAGAGTTGAGTCCTCATAATCTAACCGACACCGACACCGACACCGACTACCACAAACTCGTTCATTATCTTGGAAACAAAGTTAGTTTTTTTTTTTTTTTTTTTTTTTTTGTTTAAGCTATTGATTTTTGATTTGATTGGTTTTGTGAATTTTGCATTAAATTCTTATGAATAATGTGTATAAGAGCTTATAAGACACTATTTAGGTAGATTTAGGGGTGTTAATTGGATTTTAGGGGCCATTTTGAGTTTAAGGTAACTGGAAATGACGATTTCTCGCCATTTTCTCGGTGAACGGTCAGTGAAAATCGGTTCTCACCGATTGTTATGGCGGCCATTTTTTTTATTTTTGTAAATAGGCCTCTTTTTTTAATTTCTTTTTAATTTTTTTGTTTTTATTATAATTTTTTGAAAATTGTTTTAAAATATTTTTTTTCCTTCATATTATAAATATAATTTGTTTTTCGATTTAAAATTCTTTTTAATTGTTTTCATTTTATGATAAAACATTTTTTTTCAGTTTTAATTAAATAATATTTAATTGTAATTATTTTTTCTCTTTTTGTTTCATTTTTTTTTTCATTTTTCCAGTATTTCTTTTTAATTTTAATTTCCTTTTTTTCTTTAAATGTGCTGTTCGGCCCAATCTTCTTTTGGGCCAAAGAGTCGGCCATTTTTTTGCCTTTTTCTTTATTTTTTCTATTTTTTTTTTTTTCTTTGCTTTTTTTTTTTTTTTTTTTTTTTTTTTTTTTTTCTGTTTCTCCCATTTTTTCTTTCAATTTTAATTTTTTTAAAATTGTAATAACTTTTTTTATTAAGTTTTTGTTTACAATTTGTTTAGCTTTTTATTAATATCGGTATAAAATGAATCTACGTTTTGCGTGTAACAGTTACAATTTGATTCGCTCAATTTTCTAAGATTATGTTTTATTCTGTTATCTCATGTTCAATGTTCTAACGTTTAAATTTTTGCATGATAAAATATCATTTAGATGAGAAGTTGAGATAGATGTCGAGAAAAGCTACTGGAAATAGTAGTTTCTACAGTTTCAATACAGTACTGGAGCTGTTGGATGACCAGTATTCTAATATTCTACGTCAGTGTTTCCTGTGGCCCCTGTATTAGTTGCGGCAGGTCCAATACTCTCGACAGGTCATCGATGCGCTACTGTGTCTGTTACTCAGGCAAGTCAATCAAGGTGCTTTCTACTTTGACATCGGGGACAAGGTCATTACGTTCTCTTTCTTTGAGTTTGTCATGATGACTAAACTAAAAATTACGGGTGGCCAAGTAGCTCGTGATGGTACCCAAAGAAGCAACACGTTGCACGAGGCATATTTCCAAGGAAATGGGATGGTGATCTGTCGTAACTGATGGGCGCAATCAGGAGATGTGACCATATGTTAGACAGACTGAAACTCGGACTGATTTACATCCTTTAGAGCGTAGTACGATGTTATCACAAGAAGATTGCGATCGACCTCTTCTATCTGCAAATCGTCGACAACATCGATGCCTTTAACAATTATCCGTGGGGCCGGTGATGTTTTGAGGACATCATACACGTTTTCACCAATTCGCACTCGAAACACAAGGGGTTTGTGTGTAAGTACGATACTTACATATTGCCCTGACAATGCAGGTAAATGATTAACATAATCAACGTTAAAATATCTTTTTATACTGAATTTATATATAATAATTATATGTGTTGCAGATTTGGGGAGAGGAGACACGCTACCCTCAGATGCATCATTGGCGAGCATCCCGAGCAGGCGGATGTCCTTCTGGAAAATAGTTATTGGCTCTCCTAGATGATCCTCATGTGAATATTATGCATTTTGTGATTTATATTGTACGTAGTTTAAAATTTCAATACATTATCATTAACTAGTTTAAATGTCAATATGTCAGTTTGAAGTCATAACTGATTTAAGGCCTTCAATCGAAGAGGAGGGTCGATGTTTTGTGCATGAATTAGTCGTTCCGTACGCTGAAGATGACCAAAAATCCGATTCGATCCTAAACCGAGATTAGGTATGTGAATTGAATATAATTTCTTGATTACCATTTTGTACGAGTTAGCAATTATTAATTAAGTTAATAATTTTTAATATTACTATTTGTGTAGGAGTGCGATCCAGTTGATCGACAATCTCCTTCGCCGAAGGCATTACCTCACCAAGGAGATCTTCGTATCCCCTATCCAGAGACCTTTCTCGTCGATATCCTGCACACAACCATGGTCATTATTTCGAAGATCTGTATGCCCACCTGACTGGATTTATGGCGAAAGAGGTCAGCGCGCTACGACGAGAATTGATAGGAAGGGTTGACGATTTATCCTACGATGTTGGAGTGCTACGTGGTTATTATGTAGGTCTTTAGGATGAGATCACAACAGTCCGACTTGATATAGCAGACAGTCAATGAGGTGTCGGAGAGGATGACCGAGAGGGGGACTTAGCTCAAAGGACGATATCAGACGATGTAAGTGAGTAGTGATATTGTAATTTTTTTTGTGTAATGTTTGGTTTATTAAATGAAATAACTCTCACTTTTTTGGTGTTGCCTAATGTAGTACATCGACCTGACCATAAACTTGTTGTGCGATCGAGCTAAAAGATATCCAAAATCGTTTCATATTCTTGGCCGAATAATATTGAACATCGAGTTCTTTCGTGTTGTTACCATTAAGTATTAGTCGCTCTAACTTAGGGGTAACGAGTACATGGTGCACGATTATATGCTCGAGTGGGTCATCGGGATGTTGTCAAGTGTCGAGGGAAGCCACGGTAAGGTTGTACGCATATATACATTCCAGTGATCGTGAATCATCACTGCATTTCCATGGATTTATAGCGGATCAGGTCGGCGCGTGCGACGAGAGTTGATAGGAATGGTCGACGATATGGAACAACAGTTGCTAGGAAGGGTCACGATTTATCCTACGATATTGGAGTGCTACGTGGCCATTATTTAGACATTCATGATGAGATTGCAGCACTTTGAGGTGATATAGCAGGCAGGTGATGGGGTACCGACGATGGGGATGGCCATTATTTAGACTTTGCTAGGTGTACAAAAGGGATTGCCCAACTGATGTGGTGCCCTATTACCAACTGCCCCTCCAATAGGGGGTCGCCACATCATTTGGACAATCCCCCTTTTGTAATTCTACTTTGTACGAGTAGAATTATTATTGTGGAAATATTCAATTATTCAAAAATCAAAGTGAAAATTGATAGATTTGATAAGATCAAACTTAAAAGTACCCCTAATTAATATAATGCATTTGGAGAGCGTGAGAAATAAGAAACACGAATTCAATTTTGTTGATTCAAGCTAAATAGTGAGATGATTTGATTAACGAGGAGAAACTCCACCATTACTAATAATCTTATATTTAGCTTTTAAAGAAAAATAACTATGCAACACTTATTCTTTTAAATAAAGACAAATTCTAGAAAAAGTAATCTTAATTAATCTTTTACCAATATAAATTTTAAAAACAAATAATCTCGACAACAAGTTAATTGGTCCCTTGGCCGCGTAACTGCCCTGTACTTATGGTCTTTTCCATTTAAATTTGAAAAAATTCAGTCTCGAATCTTGTAACGTAGATATTTCCCCCATAATTAGTATTCGCACTCCTAAGTCACTAGATTCTTCAATGACATTGTTAGTTGCAAATTCTCAATTCGATCAATACACTTCTTCGTCAAACGATTGACGATTGCAATACCATAAACATTTGACATAGACGTACCATCGACGTCCATTATCAATGCACGTTCCTCTACCCACTTTCCAGCACGTCCTTGTTGGCCTCCATATCAGAAATGGATATGTCATCATAATTCTAGTTTGAATCAACGTCCCATAAATTGGGACCAAAGGGAAAAAAGTGTATCCGTACTGGTGGTAGCACCCCATTTGTTCACCCCATGGTTAGTGACGTGAATCAACATATAAACAACGATAATAAGAACAAATTTATCTAGTTTTTAAAGGGGAAAACAACAAGATTTATCACTAACTGCATTATCACATCGCCACATAAACCACCACCACCACCACCACCACCACCAATACAGCTTTATTGTCGACGTCAAGCCATAATGATAATGAGATTTTTTGGCGAGATTTTGACTCGAGATGTTTGTCCATGTAATGTCTTGGCCCTTGTTGGTGGTGATAATGCCTAAGTTGAGGTGGTTGTGGTATTTCTACGATTTGAATTTCAAATTAAGAACAATTTGATACTAAAGGTCCGTTTGATTGAGCGTGTTTTTCAGGGAAAATGGAAAACGTTTTCCTACTTTTTAAAATTCACGTGTTTGATTGGGTTTATTTTCTAGGAAAAACGTTTTTCACCCTTTTTCTATATACAAGTTGTTGATATACAAAAGTTGGAAAATATTTTTCTACCACTTTGGTGGGAAAATATTTTTCAGCTTTTTGACCGATTTTTTTTTTCTTTTTTTTTAATACCAATTAGAACACAATCACACATTCTAAAGTCAATGGTAAAAAAATTATTCATTTAATTGACAATTTACGTAAAAAACAAAGCCAAACGTAAAAATTTGTCAGGTGAAAAATTATACCAATCAAACACCATTAATTACAATTCTCTCTAAAACAAATTCTTGGTAATTCAATTCCCTACAATTCGTTTTCTTTCCAACCAAATTCAATATTTTTTTTTTTCAAACGACACTAATTTTTAAAGAAACACTTAAAATATTTGATCATATCGCTCTATTAAAAATAAATATTAAGTCACTTTAAAAATACTTAGGGTCCGTTTGATTGCAAGGGGGGAAAGAAAATGAATAACAGAGAATTGAATTGAATAGAATTTGTTTTACATGGAATTATAATTAATGGTGTTTGATTGATATAATTTTTCACCTGACAAATTTTTCGTTTGACTTTATTTTTTACGCAAATTGCCAATTAAATAAATCATTTTTTTATCATTGACTTTGAAATGTGTTTCAATTGCTATATAAAAAAAAATTTCAAAAATTTGGAAAAACATTTTCTAACTTTTGTGCATCAACGACTTGTACCTTAGAAAATTTGGAAAACATTTTCCTTAGAAAATTAGTGCAATCAAACAGGTGAATAGTAAAAAGTAGGAAAACGTTTTCCACCTTCCATGAAAAACTTAGGCTATCAAACAGACCCTTAGACCCTATTTGATTACCTTCTATTTTCCATGGAAAATAATTCCATTTTCCTACTTTTGCTTGTTTGACGCATTTTTTTCTTGAGAATTGTTTTTCCCTTTCCCTCCATTTTCCTGTTTTTTCATGAAAAGCTTTTCCCACCACTTTGGTAGGAAAAACAATTTCACGTTTCTTCTTTTTGGAAATTTGAGCAAATTTTAGACCTAATGGTAAAAAAAAAATTATCCATTTAATTGACAATTTGCATGAAAAACAAAGCCAAACGAATGGTACTCATTTTTTTTTTTTTTTTGACAATTGAAATAAATTCTAGTAACAATTGTAAAAAAATCTATCCATTTAATGGATAGTTTCCATAAAAAATAAAGTCAAACGAATACCAAAATATCCAAAATTTCGGATGAAAATTTATACAAATCAAACACAATTAGTTGAAAATTTCCGATAAAACAAGTTCTAGGTAATTCAATTCTCTACAATTCATTTTTTTCCACCCAAATTCCATCTTGCAATCAAATGGACCTTAAGTGATACTTTTAGAATTATCATAAGATCATGGGCAATGTCGTATGTTTCATATCCATTTATGAGTTCTGGCTCTGATCAAGCCCTAACCAAAACGTTTCCAATGTCAAAAGTTCACGATTTATTACACAAATAATCAAATATTCAACAAGATTCATTTGAATTATTACACAAATAATCAAAGTCAAAATATTAACTTTTACTGCTGCCTCTTATTCCATTCATTTTTCTTGCTGAATCGACATACATTCAAATAATCAACAAATAACTCGTTCAACGACATACACCAGCAATGTTTCCCTTACAGTGGGCCCATCAGCATGCCATTTTCTGGTCCCCACCAAACAACTCATGGAAAACTTTGTCGACAAAAATTATGGAAAACCCAAAAAAAAAAGAAAAGGAAATGCTGTTGTGAATTTGATATGACCCCACAATAGCAAGAATGAGAAAAAAAAGAAGTTCCAAAAAGAGTAATAGTTGGTAACCATGGCAAATCACAGGAAGGAAAAAGGAAAAGCTTAATTTGAATTGTGTACTGTTACTGATATTGCTTGCCTGCTTGCTTTTTCATCCATGCATTGCCTGCCTTGTATGCATAGTGCAATTATTTAGTCCCCCACATTACCCACTTCACATATAAAATTCTTAAAAAAAAGTAAATTATTTTTGAATCCCAAGAAATAATCAACTTTTTTTTTTCTCTCTTGCTGTCAGTTGACTGATTACTTCTAAAAGAATCTGATTTTGTCACTTTATTCTTTTCCACTTTCCTATTTAAATTCACATATTTCTCTCTACTATACACTATACACAAAATCAAAGGAAAATGAGTGATCTTCAGTCCATTGCTTATAGCAGCCATAGCTCTTCCCTAGCTTGGGAATTACAAAATCTTGGAGTTTTCAACGCAGACACATCTCAATGTAGCTACACTACTTTTCTCTTTTCTTCTTCACCTCTCGTTTTCTGTACAGTTTTTATTTGTTTTACTATATATATATATATATATATATATATATATCTGTATATGAATTTTGATTTGATTTTTGTTAGTGATGATGGAGAACACCCCACCATTTTTTTCACCTCTTGAAGCTGATTATTCAACGGGATATCTGCAAGATGCTTTGTTTGAATTCAGCTCTAAGCGAAGAAGATTACTTTTGTTTGATGAAGATCAAACCAAAGAGTTCAACAATTCAATTGAGGTAATAATTAATGATTGATTTTTATTTTTTATGATAAAGTAAAGTGGTGTAGATTCTGAAAATCATTGTATACAGTACTGCAGGAACTCAAATTTTGCTCAGAATTCTTATCAAAGTTATGATGCATTGAGCCAAATAAGTAAGTTTGGTAGAATCAATCCAGGTCTTGAATTATGAATAAATAAATTCCCATTCTTGTCTGATTATATTAATATTTATGCATGGGTTTATTATGTGTATAAATTTGCAGGTATGAGCAAATCAGTGAGCATTGTGAGTGAGGATGCATCACTTTTTGCTGACATGAAAACATCAGAAGAGGCAATCTCAGCCTTTCAAACATTTGACTCAACATCATCAATCTCATCACTCAACACTCAACCGACATCTGATAAACAAACCCTATTTTCTCTCGGTAAGTTTGTTCGCCTAGTCGATTTTTTCATCTTTATTCGATGTGAGATCTTACCTTAACGCACTTTTTTTTTTCAGGTGCCAGTGGCGGAAAGAGATCGAAGAAGAGAGTGATAGAAGACAAGGTTGTGTATCCATTCGATTTTGTTAAACCGGGAGGATTTGAAGGCGACGTCACGTTAGACGACATAAACGAGAGGATTCTAATGCCTCCGAGTAGGCCGGTACGACATCCCGTGGGGGATTTTGCCTGCAGGCCATTAGTGTCATCCGCCGATGGCCCAGGTTTGTCTGGCAAGGCCGTGGTGGCACTCACCAGAATTCACACTCAAGGGAGGGGTACAATCACAATCATTCGGACTAGAGGCTAAGGATTAAAATTACATATGTTTTTTTCAGTGAAATTGATTTTGAATCAATGTGTATAGAGTGTGAAGGAGAGAGAGATATATATTTATCTGTATGTATAAACAGTGTCACTAGAATTTTGCCTGACCAAATATTGTTGGAAAATGGGTTCTTTCTTACCTGTTTGGTAGATGGTAATGAATAAGACTGTATAATAAGAGTCTTGCTACACATACCCTTCGAATTACATGTTGGTTTATCCGACTACACCCGCCCTCTCACCCCACGCATTTAATGGACATGGGACCTAATCCCCATGTGAGGGGACGGGTGGGATCGGGTACATGAAATTCAAAGGGTACAAATAGCTTAATTCATATAATAACTACATATTTGCAAAAATTAGAAAATAATGAACAGTATGCCCGTTTTTATCCCAATTTTCTAAAATTCGCCTCATTTTCGCCCACACAATTCGTGGGATCTAAAATTTTTATCAACTTTTCAGCTATAGATTTCATCAATTTTTATCAAAATTTACTGAAAGTATTATGTTTAGCTAAATGAAACAATGGCTAAGAAAAAAAAGTGAAGTGTAATGTGCTCTAAATAACACGTTCTATGAGGTTTGGTCTTTTTAATTAATACGTAACGAAAATGGAAGAATTTTATCAAATTATTTAGGTCAAGAGAGAAGAAAACAATTTTTTTATTTTTTATTTTTATTTTATAGAATATTAAAATTATGTATCATCAGTCTAGATGACACAAGTGACAAGACTCCATCGATTTATCGTGCAAGGAATCCGATCTTGTCCATTTTTGTTGAAGAAAGAAAAGATGACAAACATTGAATAAACACACTCGAGAATTAAAACTTATGTATTTATATTAATGTGTAAACTAAATAAAATGTAAAAGGATATTTTGGCATATTTTTCTCGTATTTTCTTTTCTTCATTAATATGTGGAATCTAACTTTTGAAAAAACATGCTAATGACGAATTAATTAGATATATCCAATTGACCCTATTGATATAAAACTTTAAATCAAAGTCAAGTGACAAAAAATCAGTGGGGAAGGAGAAAAGAGGAAAAAAGAGGCACGTGACTAAAGTCAGGTGACCTGATTTTGATTTATACAACAATAAACTAGGAAAAGGTCAAACATGCCTCTTCTTTATTTCTTTCAACGAAATGGCAGAAATCCTCAAAAATGTACGGCGTTGGAATCTGTTGAGCAATTTTGTTACTTCTAATCAAGATTTACATAGAAAGATTGCATAATGTCTCATATCGTTTTATCATTTATTAGTTTAAAATACAATCAACTTTTTTATTCATTCTTTTCCATGCACATTTTTTTCGGTAACCGTTTATTTATGTTCCATTTTAATGTACGAGTAGTAAAATTCAATTTGTAAACTAAACCTCCGACTGATACCTTTTCTTGGTTTCTTCTTCCATAACTTGAGCTCGGAGAAAAAAGAGATAAAAGGACTTTATGGCAAATGTGGTCAGAAATTCATAATAGAGACCGATCGCAACGATCAAATTGATTGTTTTCGTGCATAAAGATACTGGTTACCCAGTAGAAACGATTAAAAAAATCACCACAAACCTCCATTATTTCAAACTGTGTCCCCATCTAATCACTTGAGATGCTGAACTAAGATTTTGCTTTTTTAATTTCAGGGACGACGTACATCTGTTAGGTACTTTTCCAATATCTCTAGAAGCCAACAAACAAAGCGATATACAAGATTGGAAAAGATATTTTTCTTAATAATAGAAAGGGGCACCCTTTGGAGAAATATCACATAGCTATTTCAATCTATTATTTTTCATTACAAAAAAGAATTAAAAATTGCATTAGTTCATGCATCATGACAAGAATTCTATCTCTCTAAATGGAAAGAATTTATAAACAATTTAAGTCATAGATAGATAGAAATGAATGATGAATAAGTAGATAGTATTCATGGGCTGACCCAGACAACTTGAATTAGAAGGTTGCAATCAAAATTTATAGCCCCTGTTTGTTCACCATTTTGGCAAACTTGTAATTCATTTTTGGACCGTTGAAGGGTACGTGGGACCCTACATTGCCGGAATTGTTGACTATAAATATTTGGCAATTACCAAAATTGCATTTCATACCACAGGCTGAATTTTATACATAGGGGCACATCGGTAATTTTACTGATATTTGGTCAATTATTGCAGCTACTATTTCCCACCAATTACTGTATAACGGCTGCAATTTTACTACAATTTTGACCAAAATGATGAACAAACAGGGGCATAGTGTACATTTTTTTTATATAAAAAAAAGTGGGGATCAATTGACCCTATAGGATTCCTCCTGGTCCGCCCTTGATAGTACTGATGAATTCGTAGGAACGTGGTTAAAAATAAAGTTTCACCATTTGCAATTGTCAAATGGACACTAAAACATTGAAAGTGAAGGGATGATAGGTGATCAAAAGTTACATAATGCTCAAGTCCATAACACTGTAGCTTGAAAATTGAATTTGAGTGATCTTTTCACACTTTGCATGAATGGAATAATCTTGTAGTTAGAGCATCTCTAATTGGAGTGTAAAATAGTTTTAAATTGTAATTTAGATATTCGAAGTGGTCAGAACCTCTCTAATGGAGAGATACAAAGGAAATGCAAATTACATTTTTTAACAGAAAATGCAAAAAAAAAAAAAAAAAAAGTAAATTTATATATATTTTTATATCAACGAGGAATAAAGTGGATTTAAATATTTTCATTGGAGCAAAATTTGAATTTAGATTAATCAAAATGTAAATGAGAATGCAAAAATAATTTTGAAAATATCAATTTACACTAAAATTTACATCATCATTGAAACTGCTCTTAGGGTGCATTTGATTGCAATGGTGGAATTTGGGTGGAAAGAAAACGAATTGCAGGGAATTGAATTGTCCAGAATTTGTTTTAAAGGGAATTGTAATTAATGGAGCTTGATTGGTATAATTTTTCACCTAATTCTTTTGACTTTATTTTTCATACAAATTGTTACTTTTTGGGATAATTTTTTTTTATAATCTGTTTTAAAATTTGTTTGGATTGCCAAAAGGTAAAAAAAAAAATATTTGAAATTTTTTTGTGTTCGTTTGACTTTGTTTTTATGCAAATTGTCAATTAAATGGATAAATTTTTTTATCATTGGATTTAGAATATATTTTCATTGCCAAAAAGTAAAAAAAAAAAAAAAAGATAGAAAATCATTTTCCCACCAAAATCACGAGAAAATAAAAGATGAAAAATGTGTTTAAAATGATTGTATCTAGAATTTGGGTGAAAATGAATTTCATGAAATTGTTTGGTAATCAAACGTCAAAATTAAGCATGAAATTAAAATTAATTTTTTTTTTCTACCCATTTTTTAGACTATCAAAGATAGCCCTATAGTAGTCAAAGGTTTAGTTAGAGTGTCCAAGTCCAACTGAATGGAAATGCTGTAATGTTTAATTGAAATGAGGGCGTGATATGAATAGTTTGTTAGTGTCACGTAAACCATTTCTTTTTGAACTTGATTGCAATGCCTTTAGTTTTTTTTCTATCTTGTCAGGCTCGTCTGAATCAACATGTCTGATCTTTCGAGGGCCCCACTCTCTATTTGTGGGGTTCGGTCGGGGGATGTCATCGCCTGTCACCATAGCATAACCCTTAGCTCTGCTAATCGTCATCATTCATGTAGTCAAAGAGTGGTTACAAAAAATTAATATTTTCAGTTGGTGCCGACAGTGAGAATGCGTGTGAAATTCTATTTATTTTTATTCAGCAACGGAAATTAAAATCTGCCCTCGTGGCATTAACGTGCAGTTTCCAAATTATATTTTTGTACAAACTGTAATAATTCAATATGAATGCTGCAATTTATTAGAAATTTCACGAAACAGGCAACCGCTTTGACATCCGCACAGAAATAGACAACTCAGCATTATTAGAAAAATATTCGAAATAATAAATCCCAATAATTACATGAATTTCAAGGTAGATACAAAATTATAAAAACTGCTCGTATTAGCAAAACAAAAAGGAATTAGTCAGCCCTTATTACCAGGGCCTGTACAGGGCCTCACACATGGATGAGACCCATGTATGTTAAAAAATGGAAAAATATATCACTCCCATCCTCAACTGTGAGTTGTCTGTACATGTCCTGGTAAATCAGGGTCTGTACATGCAGCAAGGTTGAAACAAAAATACTCTTCCACTCGTCTTCATTGTGTTTTGGTCAAAAAATGATTAACGAGGGATCTTTATAATTAACCAAAAGGAGTACCCGTACTCATTGGATTTGACTTCTCCTGGGTAAGCGAAGCGTTAACAACTCTCTCTTCTCGTTAACAATAAACACCACCATTTTAAGCTTACTCAAAAAACACTACGTCGTCGCGAAATTTAAATCTTCCCGTTAGTCTTAAAAAAAATAAAATAAAATAAAATAAAATTATTGATAGTGTTTCACAGTTGTGTGATTTGGTCAAAGCATGTGCAGCCAATGCAATTGGTTGAACATGAATGGAGTGATTAGTGTGTGTTCTAATGGCCCTTTAATTAATACAATGATTAGTTTGCGCAGGTGAAGCTTCTTTTGACTTTATTTACCAAATGAATTAGGTTTAATATTTCTTACTATTGCTATCCTTTTTCCAAGATATGACAAGAAGATTAGATTTCCAAACTACCACTGACTTTATGCATAAGAAATTGCTTTGAATCTTCATTGCTTTAGTTTTTCAAAAGAGAGGAGTATGAAAATTCGAGTATTTAGTATTCTTGACCACTATTTATATGACACGTATATTAAATAATTGAGATACATACATCAATTAAATAGTGAAGCTAAGTACTAAGTTTCATACTCCGAAGGTACTAACAATTTTCTAGAAACTTTTAGAGTATGTTTTGGAAGTGTTCAAAAACGATTTTAAATAATAAATATATAAAAATAAGTTGTGGATTCTTGAAACGTGTGAATAAAAGTGATTCGAGTGTTTATGAACATGAGTCAAATATTGATATCGAGGAACCAATTGTTTCATATTTTCAATTCCTGTACGAACCACTTTGAATTGATTATGAAGAAACCTGAACCGAAACATACATCAGCCAAAATTTAGAGAAAAAATTATATTTTTCAAATAATGTTATTCATATTCAGCGACTGCAGTAGTAATTTTATGTGACATATTGTTTTTTTGTAATTCTATTATCTCAAATAACAAGCTGCTTTGTAATAATGATTACTGCAATCGTTGACTATAAATAATATCACACGTAACACAATTTTAAGAAAGAAAAAAGGAACAAGAAATGTAAAACATTCCTTCTGGTCGAGGAAATTGATGGTTCAGAGCAGAGGGGACAAAACAAGAGAGTGTTCGTTCTGAATGGCAGAATTGCCAATTTGCTATGATTAGTAGTAACATACTCGTGATGCATCCGTCACATTTTGACAAAAGTAAATTACAAAAACAAAGAAACAATACTGAAGAAAAAGATTATTCCTAGATTTTCGTAAGAATATTTCTTTGCTTTTTTTTTTTTTTTAAATTTTGCTTTCCCAAATCCCAAATGTATTGCTGTGGAGAATTGGATTCTCTTGATTTTCATAACGAATTTTGCTACTTGTACAATATTTTTTTGATAACATTGGTTGATAATCATCTCACATGAAGGGAACTCACGATTTTTTTATTCATCGTAAATTCCCCTCCCATGTGAATGATTGTCAATCAATATTGTACTTGTAACATGATTTTTTTTATAAAATATTGTCCTTGGGATTTTATTTACTTTTTGACAAAAAAATTTAAATTTTAAACAAATGTTATCATAAAAGCAGTAGTGGTTATGATTGCAATTTCATGTGGGCCCCAACGAACCGGAAAGACTCGACATGTAAATCTCTCTTCCAACTTTTATCATTCTCTTGTGGATAAAATAATTAATGGTCCACCCTTCTTTTTAATTTAGTAACATAATTAGGTACGGTATAAAATCAATTTGATTTAAAAATCGGATCATAGTCTATAAGTGGCGTGATACTTTGACATCTAGATGAGCAAGAAATTTCGTGTTTAGACAAGGGTTATTTGCAATTCAATGTCCTGATATTTCAAAAAGAGTAATGCTACTGAGTATTACTGATAACAAACAACAGTTTAATTGACAATTGCATTATATTAAATGATATATTTATTTAAATACAATGTCACACGATTCATTTAATTGAATTTATTAAGCGTAGCCACCTAAACTGGTGTTGGATAACATTATTCTTTGAAAAAGTAATCAATTATTCTAGCAATCTAGTCGATATAGACACCAAATAAATTATAATAGGAAGGGCGAATCAATTGGAATGGTAATTATAATACTTCAAACTGACTTGCATGTCAATGGTCAATTGAATAGAAGAGAAAAAAAAAAATTAATAATAATAACTGATGAACACACGTAAATTTGGCATAGACGAATTAAAAAGAAGAAAAATCACATAGAAATAATATTGTGTTCCCTACTTTAAAAGTTAGGTGGTTGTGGGTCAATAGTTTATGATTGAAAATATAAGTCACAATGTTTTAGAACAAGAGTCTATTATTGTTCATGCATGGAAGGATGTGACCAGATAAGAGAATGTATGAACGAGTTCATCAACAAAATCTTTAATAATAATAATAATAATAATAATATTATATATATATATATATATATATATATATATATATATATATATTTTTTTTTTGGTGTTTTGGGTTCTCCTCCTCCCTCCCCTATACAATACAATAATAAAATTCGGATTCTCGAATTTGCCGAATAAACAACAATTTGTTTTTGATTGGAATTTTAATTCAAGTGAACAAAGAATAAGTCTATTTATTTCTGATTCTAAGACCAGTAATTTTAGCTATATTATTTCAAATTGTTTTTAGAGAAGGTAATCTACAATATATTAAAAGTGTGGATTGAGGAGAAATTTTTGATTATCAAATTCACCCATACATAATTAGCTATATGTCCAATATACCCTAGTTTATTTTTATATTTTTAATTTTCTATTTTACCCTTATATTTTTATGTTTATGGATACATTTAAAATTAAATTTATTTCAACTAAATTCAATTATTATTAAAATTAAAATTATTTATTTTTTAAGATTAAGTCAATTAATTTTCACTAAATACCATTATTAATAATTATCAGTATACGATTAATAAAAACTTATATAAAATCAAAATAAAAAATATAATAATACTACATATATAATTAACATAAAATGACATAGAATATTAATATATAAAATTTATAAATATAACAAAATTATATATACAATTAATAATGTAGATAATGTTTAACTTAAAAATTTCTTATAAAAAAACAGTTATAATTTAGAGAAGAAATAATTTTCAAAATGATCACCATATCTATAGTGTAGATAGTGTATTGATCGATAGAATTTTTCAATTACTTAAAAATTGATGGAGATCTCATGGAGTGTGAAGATAGAGATTGACTGCTAAAATAGAGTTATCAGGAAGATGAGATTTTATAGTGACTATGAGCTCTAGATGTACAAATCGCTAGGGCATGTCGTAGGAACGAGATGTTGAATCCTTTACTAAATTCAATGTCTTCTCCTTTAACAATATCAATTACTTAAAAAAAAAAAATTATTAGTACTTAAAAAATATTACGCATATCATTCTTCGATACATAACACGTGCAACGCACGTGCTTATTGCTAGTAAAGATAAAAGTGGATATTTGAGCACTTATGTGGGAAAAAGTTCTAGAGATTTACAAAGAATTTGACTCAAATGATAAAAATTTAGTAGTTGACTATTTGTAACATTGTTGTTAAGACAACTTTCATTACAACACCACTTTTTTTTTTTTTTTTTATATTAGTAGTAAGCACATGTTTTGAACATCATATGTATTAGAAGAATAATATGCGTAATATTTTGAAAGTTGTTAATGTAACTGATATTATATTAAAGAAAAAATTAAAATTATTAAAAATAATGAAAGTAAAATTAAAAATAATGTTTTTAATTACGTTTATGTTTGACGATTTAGAATTTCAAAAATAATTATTCAAATAATTAATTACTTATTATTCAACTGTGATGAACAAAAATTATACCATTAACTATTTCTTCAAGGGTAATGAATGTGATTTTTTTTATTTTTTATTTTTTGCGTGTGATCATTCGGTTTCTTTGAGAATTATTGCTTGATTTCCCCTTATGGCTATACGAGGAAATAAATTGAATAATTTGGTATTCCATGTTTATTTGTATATTCATTTGTAATTGTCAATTAAAACATACTAATGAATAAGTGTCAATAATAAATATAACATACTAATGCAACCTTTCAATTTTGCTCCTTTTTTTTTTTTTTTTTTTTTTTTTTTTTTTTTTTATAAACCAAATGAGGGTATATTTGCCATATATGTAAATATGTAGGGGCAAAATTGATATTCAAAATTTTCTCCTCAATCACCACTTTTAATATATTGTATGTATATGTATATGTATGTATGTATTGTATATATTGTAGATAGATAAGAACATATTACTTTCTACCCCCCTCTTCGCTTATGAGTTAGATATTTTTAGTTTCTTCTCTCTTCTTTAGCCCTTCCATGGGATATCGATCCTAGATGTTGATTTTATTTAGCAAGTGATGTTCACAAGTAATAAAATGATGAATATCTAGATTTTTGGACCCGTGACGATTGATTACCTACTAATGAATTTTAAGTAAAACCAGCTTTAATCAAGAAACACATTATTAATTATTTGAGTTTGATTTTTAAGTATGTCTAATTATCTATTGAAAAATAAAAATCTTGAAATTTAATCAAATCATGAAAGGCTTTAGGTTCTCGAATTCACCATTGTAAATTCACTTTAATCCTCAATTACCATTTATTAATTTATTTTTGTTTATGGTGATAATCGACATTCCTTATGTGTTAATTTTCTCTCTCGAGATATATTAATTCATTTTTTTCAATCCACGATCAACTATATATCTTTATGAAGGATATGAATAGATAAAAACGTAATATAAAAGATTGTAATAAGTATAGGAATATCTTTATATCTTATATGACCTAATGTTGTTTATTTTATTTTATTTTTGGATTACGCCCGATTACTGACGCCCCACCTGTCCTGCCCTGGACCTTGGTGAATGAGGTAAATCGTAGATTATGCTTCCAATGATGCAGGGTGGCAGACTGCTTATACATTTTCACTTACCTAATGTTGTTTATTATTTGAACTAGAAACGTGATTTACCTCTTGATATCATCAAATTTTTTAAAAATAATCTTAAAATTAGTCAAATAATAGGATAACAAAATATTCTAACAACAAACAGTAAACCAACAAGAATTTAAATTAAACTAGCAATTTTATTGGATTGAAGATTAATAATTAACAAGGTTTCATCTAAATTCTAAAAATGTATAAATAAAAAGTATTAAAAAAATTTCAAATTTACTTGTAAAATTAATAAAATAAGAGATTGTATGATTGAAAAATGAGTTCGAGAAAAAATAATTTTTTAGAAAATGAAGATCAGATAATGGCTATATGTCCCAATTTTCGAAGCGGGCTGGGGGACAGAGTTGTTGGTCCCTAGGCCCTGATTTGGCGAGACCTGCAGGAGGGAATACAGCCAAGGTCGCAGGTCCCTAACCCACGACAAAGTGCAATTTCCCTTCTTCTCATTATTAGAAATGAAGCCAAATCAAGCCTCCAATCTTTTTAATCCATGGCCGTTACGTTGCCTTTATTCTTTCTGAATTTTCCACATTTATTTGCACAACAAGTCCTCAAGACTTTTTGGAGATCTTTAAAGATTATGCAAATTAGAAAATTATTTACCGCTTATAGTAAAATGAAAGAGATGTTAGAGTTATTCTTCCTGTACTATGAAGATAGTATTTTTTTTTTTTTTTTGTTTTATTCTCGTAATATTAATTGGTACGTCGGTTATTATAAGTAAACTAATTTCTGTTAAATAAGTTACATCAGATGAATCCGTGTTGCAAAAGATATTGCACATACTTGAAAGAGAATAATCTAATAAATAAAATATTTAGGGGGCGTTCTCTTTGTATTTCAGTTTTGTGTTTTGAGTTTTGAATTTGTTTTGTATTTTGTGTTTTGGGTGTCCATTTTGAGATTGTTGAAAACTCGTTCATTTTGTCGTTTTGAAAAAATATTTTCCAATCCGTATTTTTTTAGTTTTGACAGATTTGTGAAGAAAATAGTCAAAACGTAAAAAAATTATTTTTTATTTTCCTCGCAAAATTTTCAACCCTTTTCAAAAACTCGTTTTCGAAAATAGGAAAAAGAACGCATTTTCAATATGTGAAAATTACACCACACCCTACTTTTAGAGATCTCATTTCCTAATTCAGGTTTAAGGTTTGTAATTTCCGAAATCAGGTTTGTAATTTCTGAAATCAGGTTTGATTTAATATTTTAATTAAAATAAATATTAGAAATTTAATTAATTAATATTTACAAACCTAATTCAATAATCATTCCCTTCCCAACGCCTCTCTCTCTAATCCCAAGCTCCAACGCCTCTCTCTCTCTAATTCCGTCTCCAAGCTCCAACGCCTCTCTCTCTCTCTAGTCTCCAGCGCCTCTCTCTCTCCAAAACCTAACTCGCCGCAGTCGCAGCCCGCGATGTGGAGTCGTACAGAGGCGTTCCTCGCTGCGCCATCCGCAGTGAGGAGATTTTTTTTTGTTTTGTTTTTGATTTTAGGGATTATTTTGTTTTGTTTTTGATTTGATCTATTGTGAGGTGGTGCGGTGGTTTGCGGTGGTGGTTGTGGCGGTGGGTGATGCGGTCTGATTTTTGTTGTTGTAGATCGGAGTCGAAGAAGAGAATGGACGGTTGTGTTTGTGGTTGTTGTTGGCGGCGACGGCGGTGGTGGAGTGGGGCGAACTATGTAGCGGCTGCGGTGGTGGTGGTGGGGGTTGTTGATTCGTTGGTGGGGGTGGTAAATGGAGATGGTGGTGGTGGTTTGCTGTGGTGGTTGTGGTCTGTAAATCTGTTGGTGGATGTGGCGATCGTGAGGTGGTGGTGGCGGTTGTGTGTTGGTGTTGGCAGTGGTAGTGGTGACAATTCCAGATCTGGCTGGTGAGGGGGTGGCGGTGGTGCTTGTGAGTGGCGGCAGTGAGGGTAGTTTTGTGATTTTGTGAGGTGTTGATTTTCATATCAGACTTCGTGGTGGCTTTGGCGTTTGTGAGGGGGTGGCGGTGGTGATTGTGAGGTGGTGGCGATGCGGCGACGGTTGTCGGGCGGTGGTCACAGATTATTTGGTTAACTGTGACCACTAAATTGACTAATCCGTGACCAGTAACAAATCTGTGACCAATTGTGACTTATTAAAATTCACATTTGTGACCTCGAAAAATATATGTGACCTAATAAATTTTGACATGTGACCTTGAAAATAAATTGTGACTTATTAAAATTTCGATCCGTGACCTCGAAAAAAATCTGTGACCTAATAAATTTCGATCCGTGATCTCGAAAAAAATTTGTTACCTAATAAATTTCGATCTGTGACCAAACTGTTAATCTGTGACCAAATTGTGTAAATATGTGACCTTAATTTGTTTAATGAATAAATTATATAATGAATTGGATAAATTATAAATATTTTTTAAATGAATATCTGATTTTGGAATTTTGAAACTTAATTTCTGATTTTGGAAATACACTATTCTTAAAGTAGGATTTAGGAAATTTTCCCTTTCAATATTTTGAAAAATCGAAACCAAAAAACGGTCCAAAACAGTAAAGAGAACCCCCCCCCTCCCTCAGCGTTTCTTCTTATCATTGCATTGTAAACAATAATATTGTATTTGACATCTACAACCATTGATTTCTGGCTTCCATTCGGGTGAAGCTTTTGAATGTTGTCATGTTCAGTATTTTTAGTCAATAATATCATCTAGTGTTATTTATACATTCGGGATGACATTCCGGATGACATTTCCTCTCACAAGAAGGGGAGCCCACGCTTCAATAAAATAATCATGGTCCCCCTAATGTGAGGGGGAATGTCATTCGAGATGTCATCCCGAATGTACATGTAGCAAGGCCGTTGAAATAAGGTTACATAAACACTAGTTCCACCAAAATTTCCTTATGTTCCGCAAAACGTTATGGATAATGTTTAGCCTTTGTGCAGTCTAAGAATGAATATTATCCGTTATTTCAAGTTTGTGTTGTCATGAAAAACCATTTCAAATATTTAAATTTGTTTACCAATTATTTTGAGGAATATAGCTATAGTGTTCGGTCTCTGTCGAAGTAAGACGTTGCTTGGAGTTACTTCAAAATAATTTAATCTTTACTTTCAAAACAACACGTCTCAATATAAGATAGAATTAAAGAATTGTTTCCCTTCGGAGCATAGCTCAATGGTGCAAAGGACATGAGTGAGGTAGTTTCAACTAAACTGACAGTCACAGTGTGAGAATTCGATTTCTGTCTCTTACAAAATATGAAATTTGACTCTTCGTGGGTACCAGTATGACAGCTCTTATACCCTGACCTGCTGAGACACATCTCGTGATTTACCTTCTCCGCAGTGCTTTAGGAATGGGACGGTGTGGGACCCTCAAGGTTGTGGTTCAACATTTAGAATTATAGAATTGTTAAGTAATACTCAAATTGTAACTATACAAATTTAACTTTTGGAGTTTTAAATGTAAGATTATCCTCTGGTTGGAGCCTCTGCATGAGATTATCCATTAGTGGGCTGATTTCGTTAACGCCTCTAATTTGGGCTCTATAGACTAGGCCGCCAACATTAGAAGGCTCAAAAATACCTCGATAAATTACTGGGCAGTTCAGTGACTTCTAAGTGGGATCAGAAGAAGTATGCCTATAACTCGATCTCGACTACTGAAATAATTTGTTTCTGCAGCTCATTTCTCGACTTATAGTGGAAATTTTTGTTTTTGTATCTTTCATGATAATTTCACGATTCTAATTTCTAAGTTCACTGCCTTGTGCTTAATTGACCTTGTAACTCTCTCTCTCTCTCTCTCTCTCTCTCTCCCTTTTGTTTTGTTTTGTTTTTTTTACAGTTGCTCGGCCGGTAAAACATTTTTTTTTTCACCAATAAGTCGATAGAGAATACTTGTGTGACTAACTTCAAAACTTAATTCTAGATAGCCCGGACCTTGAAATCGAGATCCAAAAAATTAGGTTAGATTATATTTGCTTCTGAATTGTCTTCGCGGAGATGAGAAGAACTAAAGATTGCCCTGTACGGAGATTTACAATCATATTCTTCTATTTATAAGCTGTAATTCCGTATAAAAATGTTTGATGTTGTTTATACTGCAATTTTCTAAAATTAGACGTTGTTGTGATTTTTGCAGTGTGAATTTTTGAATTAATCTAGTCTTGTTTGAAAGATTTGTGAGTTTAGAAGATTTAAAAGCTGGAATTTCACGTATTGGGCTTTGTTCGATTTTTTTTTAAAGATTTTTTACGAAAAGGTGGTAGATAGTGACAATTTATGAAAATAGTGATTTCTGTGAATTTTTGAAGTGCTTTTTATATCCTAAATAGGGTTAAAATTTGAAAATGATCATTGAAGTGTTTTTCTTACGGTAGTTAGTTAAATTTCTAATTGTAACACTAATGATCACTCGGCTAAAAATATCAACAAAAACAATTCTACGTGGCATTGTTAAATGTCAACGTGAACATTGAAGCTTTGGGATTGATAATTTGGAGAATTAGGAATAACGTTCAAATGGATATTAATAACGTTTAGATAAGAAAAAAAAGTTCGGACTTGAATCGTATAATCAGAGCCGATCCTACCTAAAAACAAATGAGGCTTAGGTCTCAGACCCAAAATTGAAGAGGCCTCATTTTGTTGGCGCGCGCACACACACATATATATTTTAAACATGTCACGCCAGTGGCCCACTGCTCATTATTTCCAAATTCATAGGGTCATCAATTTCTTACCAATTTAGGTTAGCCATTACCAATTAACCCAATATTCTCAAATCCATTCTTTCCAAATGGCAGGCAGCATCAAACGTAATTGTTTGATTAATGTTTTTGCCTCTAAAACAGCAAGGCGAATAGTATTTAACCAATTGTGAAATATTGTTGGTTTTGTTATTTTATAATATAAATCTTTTATATGATATATTTGTTTGTTGTTCTAATGTTAAATTTTAAGTTAGCAATATGTTGCATAATACACTGTTAAATTTTACATTTACGTTGATTTGGGACACGGGGACCTAATTTATGGTCTTTGCCTCAGACTCCGACAATCACAGAATCGGCCTGCATATAATGCTATTTTTGTGTCATCATTGGAAAAAACACAACATATTTATTTCAATATTATCAGATACATTCATAAAACATGGTTACAATGCAAAACATGGAAACATATTTTATATAATTTTGGGTCACAAAAACAGTGTTTCCCTCCTACATAGAAAACCGTTATTATCATCTCCCAAGTCCATTTGAGCCTCAAATTCACGGGACGGTATAACCTGCAATGCATAAAGTACAAGTATTTATTCCCACAGTTATTCATCACTAAATATTGCGGAAAAGATTTTATTAATACATGAGTAATATTTAATACGTTAAACTAAATAAGATCGGATACTTACGACCACATTTCTTTCCAACAGGTCGATTTTTGATGTTGCATCTCTTTGGAATAGTGATGGCTATTGCGGGTTTGATACCGGCCTTTTTCGCAAGAGGCGATAGGAGGACGGCACAAAGACACTTCGGAGCACTCTTTATCAATGCATTAACTTTGGTACAACATGCCGGAGTCACTTTTGCCTTAACATTAGAAGCTGCACCGAGGCACGGGCTCAGGCTGGTGGCCGCTGCATTTATCGGCGTGCGACCACATTCTCCGGCCGCATGTGCCCAACCCACCAAATACACAAGGAAGAAAGTAACAAAAGGAAATGTAACCTTCAGCTGGGATGCCATATTTTTTGCTAGGAACTTAAAATGGACTCGCTTTCTTTACTAGTTACTTAAAGACATTCGAGTTATACAAAGATTTATAGGGCCATGGTGTAAATGTGAAAGGAAGAAATTTGAGGAATTGTATTAGTTTTTAGTGCGGTGGTTGAAGTTACGTGGAGATATTAGCCTTGATTTATTTCAAATGTAATGATTTTAGCCATGACTACTTTCAGGATATTTATCAAGTAATAGAATGACAGGTGACACATTAATTTTAGGATACTTATCAGTGCTTCAAGTGCCTTTTTAGGCATGTAGCATTACATGGTAGGTAGAAATGTTACTAGGCATGAAAGGGAAATTGTTATAGATATTCTCTGTCCCTATGTCCTCAATCCACAATTTTTTCTTAGCATTTAGCTCTATCGAGGAAAGCCAAGGACATCTCCTAGGTGCTTTATTCTTCCGCAAAGGGTGAGGAATAATATCAAGACGATGAAAAGATGGGTGGTAATTGTAACGCCCCAAATTTCACTAATAACTCGAGGCGTTACTTAAGTCAAAGTAACCTGTAAATAAATATTTTCAAAAGTCGCCACAATACGAAGGCAAACATATACTTTAAAAATCCATAGCAATTTAACACAAAACGCGGAAACATCACTTCTAAAATAATTTTTCTCACATTCAAGAGTCTACCAAATATGATTAGCAAAAATCAACATTTGCAAAGATACCAAAATTCAATATTTAAGTATCAAAATGGAAGTCAACTATTTAAAACTTCTTGTTTCAAAACTTGAAATTTAAAAGTTCTATTATTAAATAAAAATTGCCCCGCTCGTTGCCTTACCCTGCCAAGCTCCTTAACCTGAAAAGTTGAAAAAATAGTGGGGTGAGCATAACGAATTATATTCAGTGGAGATACAGCAATCAGTCCAAATTAAGTCACAATATGCAATCAAGTGGTGAAAATAATATCAATACAACATACTATAGAATTATGTACAGTGGGCATTTTCAAGGACCCGATTTCGATCCCGGACCTATTTATGGTCCCTGACAACATGGTATAAGCTTAGCAAATTTTTGCACTGTGGGCATTCCCAAGGACCCAATTTCGATCCCGGACCTATTTACGGTCCCTGGCAACATTTTCATAGGTATAAACATTATATCACAATCAAAATCACACATCAAGCATTAACATGGACAAATAACTACAATTGCTTAAATGTAAACCCCACCTCGAAGTCTTGAAAGTTTTCTTGGAAATTGAACAATTGAAATGTTACCGTGCTTCACACTTTGCCCGCGAACTCGTCTAGTAAGAACAAAATTAATTTAATTTAAGATACTAAGTTTAATTAAGATTTTAAAACTTTAGGGACTTAATTGAAAAGATATTGAAACTTAAATTTAAATGTTTGAAAGCTGAAAATAAACTTTTTGAAATTCAATGGGCTGATTTAAAAGTTATTAAAATATAGGGGCTGAAATAAACAATTTATAAAACCTTTGAAATTGGAATAATAAACATTTAAAACTTTGGGGCCAAATTGAATAACTTTTTAAAAACAAGGGTTTAAGGAATAAATTCTCAAAATCCATTATTTACAAAAACAACCTATTTCTATTCTCTCTCTCTCACTCACGCGATCCAGTGGCGATTCGGTATCGAGGTGGTGGTGGTTTACAGGCGTGAAGGCAGTAACGGGGGTCTAACAATAGGGGTGATGGTTGTAGTTTGCAGTCGGTTTGGGTGATGGTGGTTGCAACTCGTGCGTGGGTGATTGCAGTGGAATAAACCGTATGTGGGTGTGTGAAATTGGTGGATTCGAATTCAGTTTTTGAGTTGGGATTGATGGTGATGATTGTGTGAAACCCTCTACTGATCATTGGGCAAAGATTGAAGGAATTTTGATGAGTTTCTTACCTGGTTCCTGGTATTGGGAGGCCGTGTGTAAAACTGTTGGTGAGGTCGAAGGAAACTACCGTGGGGGTCGAGGGAAGAATGATGGAGAACAGTGAATGTAGGGCACAGAAATCGAGATAGAAGTTGGGCTAGAGTTTGTGCTCGAAAATAATTCTTTGGCTAGCAGGATTTAATAAAATTGAATTAAAAGATAAAATTTGGACTTAATGAAATTGGATTCTAACTAGAATATCGGACATAAAAATTGGATTTAAATCAATAAGAATTTGATACTTTTAAAATTGTTCGAAATTGAACTCGATAAATAAATATTGAATTTTACGATTAAAATCGTTTTGAAATCTTAAATTAATTGTTTGCTAGACAATTTGACGGCACAAGATAATTTCTAAAATTTGACGGAATGTCGTAGCGACACAATTTAAGTTATGAAATTTGTATTTGAAAATTCGGGTTGCTACAGTAATGGGGGTGGCGGACTCATTGCGAGTAAGGGGTGGTTGTGGATTGATGATTATTTTCTCATTGTCGTTCTGTTTTTCTTGTCGTTTGTAGTTGGATGTTGTTGACACATCATCGATAAACATTAAATAAAATTGAATATGTTGTTGATAAATATTGTTGACGTCAAAAAGTGTAACACTCGATTTGAGACAACTTTTAGAAAAAGGGACGAGATCTTTTATTTATTTTCTACAAGTCGGGAAGTAAAGTGGTATTTTTGGCCTTTTTTCTCACGTCCTTTTCCAGCAAAAAGGGATGTCCTTTTATAGATAGTTTTTCATGCTCATGGTAAGGCAGTCGTCAAATCAATCACTTCATACATTGGGCCGAACTCAGATATGCAGGCCATAGTCCTCGACTGTGATTGGCTAATGAGGTCGGTGTCCATCAAATCCTCACAATTATGCTTTATCAAACAATCATTACTTTTACATAGAAGTTATCAACAAAAGTAGTTGATTGGTCGAAGAGGGCGGTGCTGCCGCCCTCACCTCCAAGTGTATGCGACTTGATTGGACAGATGGTGACAATAAGGTGATCATTATGTTTCCTGAATGACGGCGGCCTTCTGACAAAAATCTTATAGAGATATCCGAGCTGAGGTAGATAACCGAACTCCCAATCACCAGTCATTAATACTAATAACATAATATTTGACCTCGGACTTCGGTGGTCAACAGTTACCCCCCAGGTCAGTTCGTCTGTTGCACACGGACTGACCTTAGAAGGTCTGGCGCGACTTTTTAGAACATTAATTGAGTAATCGCTGAAGACGAAGGATCAGGTGACACGTGGCTGTGAGCTGTTACGCATTGGCCGAATACTAAAGGTTATCTTTAAAACGACGTCGTTTTGAGGCACGTATCTGGACCCTTCTTTTCGCAGATCCAACGGTTGAGATGGAGACCTTTTGCATTCCTTCCTTTTTAAATACCATCTCCTGTCATTTTCACTACTTTTCTTCGAAAGTTTTACTCTCGCGAGCACGGTAGAGAATCGGCCCTTAGTCCTTCCAGTCCTAGCTGAGTAAGGTCGTCCATTCAGGTATTCCGTTTCTCAAGAACACGTACATTTAGTTCTTTTCTTCCTGTCTTTCATTCTTTTTATGAGTTCGGCCGAGTCCAGGGTTTTATCCTGGGGTAACCAACAAGAAGAATCAGCTGTTCCCTCCCCCTCTTCGTCTTCTTCTGATTGTCAGGAAATTTTTTCCCCAATTCCATTGTCAGTGATTAACCCGGTAGGTCGGTCTAGAGAAATGAGTTTGGATAACGAGGATTCTAGGGCTGTGAGTGTAGGTTCTCATGAAAATAGTGGGGAAAATGAGTTCGGCGAGTGGGGGGCGAGCTCGTATAGGTCTGTTGTTACAGGAGATATGTTGGCGAACTGGAGGGGTAAGTATAGCATACCTAGGTCGATAGAATTGATGATCCCAGAATTTTCCGACCGAGCTAACACCCCACCTCAGGGGTGTATCGCTCTTAATTCGGCCATTCTTAATGCCGGACTTAGGTTGCCTTTCCCTAGAATTATCCGTAAATTTCTGTCTTACTGGGGAATAGCTCCCACCCAGTTATGCCCTAACGGGTGGCGAACGTTGATCGCCACCTTGATTTTGTGGAATAGGATGGGTTATCCCGAGCTCGGAGTGGAGCAGTTTAACTCCCTCTTTACTTTTAAAGAGGATGGGAAGAGCTCGGGCTGGTGGTACACCAGTGTTAGGCCGAGGACGGGGGGATCCTTAGTTTTAGATACCCCCTCTTCAATTAAAAGGTGGAAGGAGGAGTTCTTCTTTGTTTTGGGAGAATGGCAGTTCCACCCTGCTGAGGAAGATAGGGAGGATGTCGTCCCAGCCTTGTATCATCCCTTACGTAAGTTTAGCGACCTCTCGCCTTTATCCGAACTGTCGTGATGTGAATTCTAATAGCCTTGGTTTATTTTTGCAGATCAGAAGGTCGGCACTTTGAGCACCGCCGACCAAAGACGTGCTGACGCTATCAGGGGATTGAACAAGAGGCAGAGATCGTGCAAGTTCCTGATCTCCGAGGAGAATCTCTTCCAGGCCGGCTTACTTCGCATTCACCCTGTAGGGCGAGCTGCTGGATCCTCGTCCTCCCATCCTACTGCACTCAGTAAGTATTGTTAACTGAGCTCATCCACTTAAAATAGATTATTGCATGTTTTTGAGCTTTGTTCTAACGATTTATTTTTTTTTTATTTATTTATTTATTTATTTATTTATTTTTTTAAGATCCCCGTGAAGAGATGTTGAGTCTTAAGGCCGCGAAGGAAGCTGCAGCCAAAAAGGGGAAAAGGAAAGACCCCCCAGCTGTGACGGTGGCTAGACCCTCAATGGATGAGGTTGAGGTGGAGGAAGTGGCCCCACTTTTGAAGAAAAGAGGCACCGGAACGCCCCGGAGTGCGGCTCCAGTTCCGGTGACGAAAGTCGAGCTGACCTCGCCTGAAGTCACCCCAATGAGGACTTCCCCAGCTCGGACACCGATGTATGCCATGGAGGCTGGCTCATCAAGGTCGCAGGAAAGGTGTCCGGACCTCCAAAGGCCAAATTTGGAGGTTCTCATAGGGCATCGTCCGGAGATTTTTCTGGACTACCTCCGAGCTCCGTCTCCGGCCAGGGAGGCCACTGCAGCTCTGCCACCTCCCCTTAGAGACTCCGCCAACTTACTCACCAGGAGTTGGAACGAAAAAGAGCAGAACTTTGCTGCGGAGATGCCAGTGGGGGAGCAGATAGTGGCTGCTCAGCTGCACAGCCACAGGTCGGTTCTTTATATGATGTCCGTTGCGGAGAAGGTATATTTTTCTCGACTTTAGATATTAAATTTGTCGTAATACTTAGATAAATTAAGACTTAGAATTGATTTTGGTGAATGTAGGTGAAGGCCGAACTGGACAAGCTGCTGGAGACGAGGGATCAGGCTGTGAGCCTGTTTGACAAAATGGAGCAAGAGAGAGCTGCCTTTGCTGCAGAAAAGCTCAGCTATGAGGATAAGCTGAATAAGATGGGTGTGGAGCTGGAGGCGAAGTCAGGCTCGGAGCTGCGACTTCTTGATGACAATGCTGCCCTGCAGACCTGGGGAGAAAGATTAACTAAAAAGGTTGCAGAGGAGAAAAAGCGGGCTGATGACCTCCAAGCTCAGCTAGATGTGGAACGAGCTAAGGCAGCAGAGGAGCAATCCCTTGCTGAGAAAAAGGTGGAAGAGGCCGAGGTGAGGGCACTGAATGCTGTGGACCTGTGGAGGGCATCTAGTGAATTCGATGCCGTATCTCAAGATGCATACGTGGTGGCCCTGGAGGAAATTATCAAGTATATCAGCAAGGTGCAGCCAGATTTTGACGTGGCGTTCCTGGAAGAAGCTCTGGAGGAGCAGAGGAAGGAGCTGGAGCGCCTATCTGCTGAGGCCGGAGTTCGCCTTTCTCGTGGGGATGACGAGGCCGGGAAGATGCCTCTCCTTCTCAGGCTCCTTAGTTAGGATAGCCTTATTTTCCGTTTTTTAATTATGTATACAGATTTACAACAATTTTTGTAATGAATTTTAAGTCTTTGTTTTAATATAATTTATGCTTTTTGTCTTTATGAAAGTTCGTTTATTTATCTCGTCAAAACCCTTCTTATCGTAAAGTGTTCTCAAGGAGCCTTAGTTCGGTTCATTTAGTGGAAGTGAAGCTCAGTTATTTCCTTGATAGGAAATTTATCTAAGTGTTGCAGCACATGCAACCTTAGTTCGGTTCACTTTAGTGGAAGTGAAGCTGAGTTATTTCCTTGATAGGAAATTTATCTAAGTGTTGCAGCACATGCAACCTTAGTTCGGTTCACTTTAGTGGAAGTGAAGCTGAGTTATTTCCTTGATAGGAAATTTATCTAAGTGTTGCAGCACATGCAACCTTAGTTCGGTTCACTTTAGTGGAAGTGAAGCTGAGTTATTTCCTTGATAGGAAATTTATCAAAGTGTTGCAGCACATGCAACCTTAGTTCGGATCACTTTAGTGGAAGTGAAGCTGAGTTATTTCCTTGATAGGAAATTTATCTAAGTGTTGCAGCACATGCAACCTTAGTTCGGTTCACTTTAGTGGAAGTGAAGCTGAGTTATTTCCTTGATCAAATCACGTAAGAACAAACAGACACACACTTCATTATTTTATTGACGAAGACACTCCATTACAACCGGACTCATTCCTCCTTTTACATTACTGGTAGTACTGACGGAGATGTTCCGCATTCCAGGGATGTGGCAAAAGATTTCCTTCCAGATCCTTTAGCTCGTAAGCTCCTTTCGGCAGTATCCTTGCTACAGCATAAGGTCCTTCCCAGTTAGGACCAAGACTTCCTGAAGCAATTTCCCTTGTGGCAGTGAAAATTTTTCGTAACACCAAGGATCCAACCTCGAATTCTCTTTTTCGCATTTTTTTATTGTAATAGCGCGCGTTCCTTTGCTTATATACCGCATTTCTGAGTGCGGCATCGTCCTTTCTTTCTTCTAAGAGATCCAATTCGCTTCTTAGGGACTCTTCGTTTCGGGTTGGATCATAAGTGGCAGTTCGGAATGAAGCTATTCCCATTTCCAAAGGTATTACTGCTTCTACACCAAAAGCTAGTGAGAATGGTGTTTCTCCCGTGCTTGTTCTAGCGGTAGTACGGTAAGACCACAAGACGCTGGGGAGTTCGTCCACCCATCTCCCTTTGAGGACGTCCAATTTGGCTTTCAATGTATGCTTTATGATCTTGTTTATTGCTTCAACCTGACCGTTGGCCTGAGGATGGTTGGGCGTGGAGAAGTGTTTCCTGATGCCGAGTTCTTCACAGAAATTGATAAGGCGAGTGTTATCGAATTGTCTTCCATTGTCAGTAACAATGGAATAAGGTATTCCGAATCTGCAAACGATAGACCTCCATAGGAAGTCAGTTGTTCTTTGTTCGGTTATCTTCACAAGCGACTCAGCTTCAGCCCATTTAGTGAAGTAATCGACGGCTACTATGGCAAACTTAGCCCCACCTCATCCCGTGGGCATTGGGCCAATCAGATCAACCCCCCATTTCGCGAAAGGCCAAGGTGCAATTATGAAGTTAAGCTCTTGCGGAGGGGCTTTGGTGAAAGGAGCGAGGCGTTGGCATTTATCACATCTTCTCACAAATTGGAGGGCGTCTTTCCTCATGGTGGGCCAAAAGTATCCTTGACGTGTGATTTTGTGAGCCAAGGATTGCCCGCCAGAATGGTTTCCACACATTCCTTCATGAATTTCTTGGAGAGCACAAAGAGCTTCTTCTTCGTTTAAGCACCTTAGCAGGGGAGTTGAATATCCTCTTTTGTAAAGGGTATCATTCACCAAAGTGTATCCGGCTGACCTCATTCGCAGTCTCCTTGCTTCAGTTGGATCGTCAGGACAGACTCCGATTTTTAGGTAGAGGTTGATTTCATCAAGCCAAGTAGGCTTAGGGTCTATCCTCATCAACTCAGCTTCGTTCCTTTCTATAGCGGGCTGCGAAATTCTTCCAACTGGGATGCTATCAAATTCCGCGATTCCTTCGCTGGTGGCTAACCGAGCTAGAGCATCCGCGTGTCCGTTCTGCGACCTAGGTATTTGATTTATCCGGATAGTGTGAAAGCCTTCGAACTCCTTTCTTGCCACTTTAAGATAACTGTCCATTTTCTCCTCCTTAGCTCGGTAGACGTTATTGATTTGATTAACCACGAGTTGCGAATCGCTGTAAATGATTAGGTCCATGACATTCATTTCATGAGCCATTCTTACTCCGGCAATCAATGCTTCATATTCGGCCTCGTTGTTGGAAGTGTTGAAATCAAAAGGCAAAGCTTCACAGTACAACTGGCGGTCCGGACTGATTAACACCACACCAGCTCCCGACCTTGTTTCTGTGGATGACCCATCGACGTAAAGTTCCCACGGAAGTCCTGGCTCAATTGTTTCCACTGGCACCTCGCTGAATTCAGCTATGAAGTCAGCTAGCGCCTGCCCCTTGATTGAAATGCGAGGTTTGTATTTGATGTCAAATTGTCCCAATTCAACGGCCCATTTGACCATTCGCCCTGAAGTGTCAGGTTTCTGTAAGGTCTGTTTTAACGGAGAGTTGGTTAGGATTTCGATGGTATGCTCCAAGAAGTAAGGTCTCAACTTCCTAGCAGCTGTGACAACCGCGTATGCCAATTTTTCCAACGGCGAGTATCGTAGCTCTGCTTCATGAAGGGCTTTGCTGGTATAATACACCGGATGTTGCGCGCCATCTTCTTCAGTTGTCAATACCGAGCTTATGGCATGTTCCGATACGGCAAGGTAAAGTTGCAAGGTTTCTCCGGTCCTTGGTTTGGATAACACTGGCGGCTGGGCCAACTGCTTTTTTAGCTCGTCAAAAGCGTTTTGGCATTCCTGTGTCCAGTCGAACTTTTTCCCACCTCGCAGCACGTTAAAGAAGGGTTTACACCGATCTGTTGACTTTGATACAAAGCGGCTTAGGGCAGCTACCCTCCCAGTTAGGCTCTGAACCTCCTTAGGTTTTCTGGGTGCATTCATGTCAAGAATAGCTCTTATCTTTTCGGGATTGGCTTCGATTCCCCGTTGATTGACGATGTATCCCAGAAATTTACCCGAGCTTACACCAAAAGCACATTTTTTTGGATTCAGCTTCATCTTATACTTCCTTAGAATTTCAAACATTTCAGCGAGGTGCTGCTGGTGGTCCCCCACCTTCATGCTCTTTACTAACATGTCATCAACATAAACTTCCATTGTTTTCCCAATTTGTTGGGCAAACATGGAATTCACCAAGCGTTGATACGTTGCACCGGCGTTTTTGAGACCGAAGGGCATCATTTGATAACAGTACAGACCTCGGTCGGTGATGAAAGAAGTGTGCTCTTGGTCCGGCTCATACATGGGTATTTGATTATACCCTGAATATGCATCCATGAAACTAAGCAATTCGTGTCCAGCAGTAGCGTCCACCATTTGATCTATTCTGGGTAAGGGAAAACTATCCTTGGGACAAGCCTTATTGAGGTCGGTGAAATCAATGCACACTCGCCAATCTCCATTACTCTTTTTGACAAGGACGGGGTTAGCAACCCATTTAGGGTAATGAGCCTCCCGGATACACTTGTTGCGGAGCAGCTTTCGTATTTCTATGTTTAAAGCCTCATATCTGTCTGGGTTCAAAGGTCGGCGCCTTTGCTGCTTAGGCCGAGCTTCCGGATCAATGTTTAGCTTATGACATCCGATCTTTGGGTCAATTCCTTCCAAGTCCTCATGGCTCCATGCGAAAATATCCAGGTTCTGCTGAAGGAAGGAAATCATCTGAGATCGTATTAAAGGCTGCAGTTCTTTCCCTATTTTGAGTTCCTTGGTGGGATCATTTTCGTAAACTGATATTAGCTCCAGTTCTTCCACCGGTTCCCCTCCTTTAGTCCTTGTACGGGGATCCAAAGGACCGAGGTCGAGCATCATGCACGTCGCCGGAAGAGGTTGCTTATTTTTATTAGTTTGAGATCGGCTTGTCCTCTGACACATTTCAGCAAGTTCCCTGTTTCCTTTAATTTCTCCTACTCCATGAGGTGTCGGGAACTTGATTGAGTAGTGGAACAAGGACACTACAGCTCGAAGGTTGAATATCAGAGGCTGCCCCATCACAGCGTCGTAAGGTGAAGCAGAATCAAGGATGATGAACTCAGCGTTAGTTCTCCAATGCCGTGGGGTTTCCCCAGCTTCGACGGATAGCTTGATGGATCCCCTTGCCTTGACTAGTGCTCCGCTCAATCCTTGCACCATATTAGGATATGGTTGAAGAAAGTGAAGGGGAATTCCCATCCACCTTAGGGTATTGGTGAAGAGTAAATTGATTGCACTTCCGGTATCGACCAATACCTTTGGTATATTGATCCCAGCCACAGGTAAAGAGATTATCAGGACACCGGGGTAGGGGTTTGGATCTACTTCGGTGTCATTGAAGGATAAAAGGTCATCCTGAGGTCGTTTCCGGTGCCTCTCGTCGATACCGATCTTAGACAAGTCAGCAACTATAGGTCTTTTCAACTTAGGATCTCTCTTTGAAATATCCTGTTCTCCTCTCATCATGCTGACTTCGGACTGTGGCAAGTCGACGTTGCAAGCTCTGGCCTCAGCCTGATTTCCAAGTATCCTTCCAACACCATAAGGCGTGGGGAACTTCATACAGTAATGATAGATCGAAGTAGCAGCTTTGAGTTCGTGTAGTATAGGTCTGCCCAGTATCGCGTTGTAATTGGATGGCAAGTCAACGACCACAAAATCTGCTAGGATTCTCCTTTGGCAGGGAACTTCGCCTAGCTCCACAATAAGGACGATCTGACCTCTGGCTTTGATGGGGTCCCCAGAAAACCCTTGTAGCCTTTTGTGGTATGGCTGGAGATAGCGCTCTGAGATTTCGAGCTGTCTCAAAGTTTGGGTGTACAAGATGTTCACCGAACTTCCATTGTCCACTAGAGTTCGGTGCACTTGGACTCCGGCAATGGGCATAGTGATGACCAAGGCATCACATTGATCTTGCAGAACTCCTTGAGAATCCTCTTCAGAGAATCCGAAACACTCAGAATTGGTTACCGTACTTCTGATATCATAGTTCGGCCATATTCGTGCGTCTCTAGCTTGCCTGCGTCTTTCCCTCCTCGATCCTTCCAGATACTGATTTCCTCCAACCATCATTCTAATTTCCGCCCTGGGAGGAAGATTGCGCTCCGACATCGTGGGTTGAATTCGGTTTCCTTGTACTTGTGGCTGAGGTGGTGGAGGAGGCGTTGGGTTCGCCTCTGTGGGTTTAGCTACAAATTCTTTGAGGCGACCTCTCCGAATTAGGGATTCAGTTTCTTCTTTTAGGTCTCGACAGTCGTCCGTATTGTGTCCAGCCGACCTGTGATATCGGCAATACTTTCCTCGCCCCAACTGTCCTTTCCTTGGGAATGCGGGCTTACGGAATTCCTCCCTATCTCCAGATTGCACGTAAACTTCCTCCAGGGTAGTCGTTAATGGGTGATAGTCATGAAACCTGCGTGTCTGATTCTTAGGTCAGTCACTCGTACTCCGATCTCCTTTTAGTTCGTTTGGGTTTTTCCTGTCTGATTTTTTCTCCTTATTATGATCCTTGGTGTATGGGTTGGCCCCAGCGTTCTCATGATCCGACGTGGCGTCCTCCGCACTGATATGTTTTTCAGCTCGGTTTAAAAACTCATGATACGTGCGGGGTCCGTCCTCATGTACAGACCACCAGAACCGTGTTCTAGGTCTTAATCCGGAAAGGACTGCCATGAGGGCGGCATTGTCAGAGATCTTCTCGACCTCCATTGATTGTTTGTTAAACCTTCCGAGGTAACCTTTTAGTGATTCGCTTTTTCCTTGCTTAATGCTGACCAGCCTTTCCTTAGGTGTCGCTCTAGCTTTTGAGCCCATGAATTGAGCAAGAAAAGCTGTTTCCAGGTCGTTCCAGTTTTTTATGGACCTTTGATGCAGCCTTCTGAACCATCTTTGGGCCTTATCCCCCAAGGTTAATGGGAAAGCTCGGCACATTATGGCATCACCAGCGCCTTGTAATTCCATCTACGAGGTATACTTGTCTAGATGGCTAAGGGGATCTCCTTCCCCTTCATACCCGGTGAGCTGTGGTATTTTGAGCTTCTCGGGCATGGGTTCGGCCAGTATGTCTTCCGAAAAAGGGGAGTGACGTTTGGTGAAATAATCCTCTGACATCCCCTTGCCCTTGGATTCCAAGTCTGCGATGCGCTTCTTTAGGGCAGTTATTTCAGGTTCTTCTTGATCCAACGGACGTTTCAGGTCGGGCTTTAGAGGCTTCTCCCGAGGTGTTAGAGACTGTTGGGAACCCAATCTACTAAACACACTGTCAGTTCTTTTGGTGGTACCCTCTTTTCTTGGTGGCGGACTCCTTACCTCGTCAGTGTGACTTCTGGAAGACTCTCCTTTGGAAAAGTGAAGGGACCTTCTGGTGGGAGGTCTTCCTGCCTTTCTTCTTGGTGGGGATCCCACCTCGGTTCTTTGTGGGGAGGGGGGAGCTTGATTTCTTTCCAACCTGCTGACGGTGTTAGTCAGCCTTTCGATGGCTTCCCTCATAGCAACTATTTGAGGGCTTTCTACGTCAGGTCGGTCCTGCCTTCCTTGGTAAATACGAGGAATGGTGGTTTCGTTGGGGCGAGTGTGGGATTCACTCTCCGAGGAGGGATTTTGGCTCATTGGTATATATATTTTCTGTTTTAGTGTGAGAAAAGGATCTTTTCCACGAGACCGCCCTCCTTCTAGCGCCAAACTGTTGACGTCAAAAAGTGTAACACTCGATTTGAGACAACTTTTAGAAAAAGGGACGAGATCTTTTATTTATTTTCTACAAGTTGGGAAGTAAAGTGGTATTTTTGGCCTTTTTTCTCACGTCCTTTTCCAGCAAAAAGGGATGTCCTTTTATAGATAGTTTTTCATGCTCATGGTAAGGCAGTCGTCAAATCAATCACTTCATACATTGGGCCGAACTCAGATATGCAAGCCATAGTCCTCGACTGTGATTGGCTAATGAGGTCGGTGTCCATCAAATCCTCACAATTATGCTTTATCAAACAATCATTACTTTTACATAGAAGTTATCAACAAAAGTAGTTGATTGGTCGAAGAGGGCGGTGCTGCCGCCCTCACTTCCAAGTGTATGCGACTTGATTGGACAGATGGTGACAATAAGGTGATCATTATGTTTCCTGAATGACGGCGGCCTTCTGACAAATCTTATAGAGATATCCGAGCTGAGGTAGATAACCGAACTCCCAATCACCAGTCATTAATACTAATAACATAATATTTGACCTCGGACTTCGGTGGTCAACAAATATCATTAAGGATAATTTAGAAATGTCACGTTTATAATTTTGATTTTATCCTAATTTGTCTCATAAATAAGAAATCGTCATTAGGATTTTGTATTATCATTAAAAAAAGGAGTGATTAGAGAAGAAATGTTGTTTATTTTTTTCTTATAAACTTCTTTTCATCATAATGTACTGGTGCATTGTGGACTAGGACGTAGTCTCAAATTGAGACCAGTATCTATAAATCTTGCGTGTTATTTTCTATTTGTAATTTAATATTGCTCGATAATATAGAATTAAAGTTTGTAATTCTCAAAATCTACTTAAAAGGAGATTGCTCGCTGAGCTGAGACTGAATATAATAGGAAGAAGGTTGGGTTAGAGGAGTCGAATAGTACATCAATTCCATAACACTACGAAGGAGGCCAATAAAGTAAAGGACTCAAGGGGGAGCCTAAAGTCGACAACTTGGATTAAAATTAGACTAGTTTAGAAGGCCGACCATCCTAGAATAATCTAAACTAGGCTTTCTTTGCCAACCCAACATGCGACTCCCCTCGCTTTTCTCCCATTGTCAGTGTTCTAAAAGGCGCGTCTAGGAGTGATGCGCTGTCAAAATGCCAAGCCAAGTGGCTTGACGTCTTATTTAGCGGTAACGATTGTCGTTGACCGCTTTTGTGCGCTTCATCCTTCTTTAATTTTTAATTTTTTTTTTTTTTTACAATTCTTTGAAGTTAAAAATTATTAAAGTCTAATTTCTTCAATTTGCCATAATTAAAAAACAGCCACTTGAACGGTTGAACTCAAAAATTCCTCTCCTCCAATCTGCAACATGTCGGCAGTCGGCAATTTCTCTTCCAATGGCTACTTATCTTCGGCACTTTCCAAGGTAAGTTGGACGCACTCATTCTGCAAAAGAAAAGAGACAAACCTGGGTTTTTCCTTTTTGACAATGGGTGTCCATACTACATAGTACCCGTGGCTATGATAATCCAATACAAGTGCTGAAATTGAAAGAGACCTGGCATCTTCATACTAAAAGTCTAAAAGACTGGCTAATGAGTCAATGCACTGGGTCCATAGGGGGTTGTTCTTTCTCTAGGGGGAATTCCATTTGTACATATCATGGTGTACAACATTAAATGTTGAACACCAAGCAAAGTTCTCTCTCTAGTGTATACTATCAATTTTACTATTTTTTTATGTATAAAATGGGGTTGGTAAGTGGATAAAGGCAAAATGGTATTGTTATTGTATTTGTGATCATTATAATATTCATTCATGAATTTGGCATCTTTGAATTTAATCAATATGATATTCATCCCTTATCAATTATGTTCCTTTTGTACTAAAGAAACAGAGGAAATGGGAAAACTTTGGGTATTTCATGTCTACAGAACTTGTAATTTTGTGTGCATCTTAGTCTTATTTTATTTTAGTACACTGAACCCCAATGTTTAGAAATTTTATATTATTTCTAATTTTTTTAGGAACCAATAGAAGAAGGTGATTCTTCAACCATATCTAAATCCAATGCTAGTCAACTCAAAAGAGATTCCAGAGATGTTGGATGGGAAACCACGATTTTGGTAAATCCAAACAATCTTAATAATGTGAAATGCATTTTATGTGATAAGATTTCTAGGGGAGGAATATCTAGGCATAAACTTCACGTAACGGGAATCAAGGAAAGAGCTGTGGCATCATGTCCTAAAGCAAGTGAAGAACAAAAAGCTAAGTGTGTTAAGGCGATTCAAGGGACCAAGTCTAAAAAAATAGAGAAGTTATTGAATGATGCTAAGTTGAGGGAAGATGTGAATATGTCTTTGTGTACAATAGATGAGGAAGAAGAAGATGGAATTGCTATTATTGAAAAGGGGACTAAGAAAAGGCCTATTAATGTAGGACCTATGGATCAATTTGCAAGGTCTATCACTGTCAATGATTCTTCTATGAATAAGAAATCGAGACAACAAAATATAAACAATGCAATTGCTAAGAAAATGTTATTAGAGGTTCACTAATATTTGGCAAAATGGATTTATGAAGCTGGAATTCCTTTTAATACCATTGACAATGATAGTTTTAAACTATTTGTAAAAACTCTTCGTCAATATGGACCGGGTTACATTCCTCCTTCCCAATATCAATTAAGGGAGCCATTTTTGAAGGGAGAAGTGGAGAGGACAAAAGAAGCAGGAAAAAGAGTGGAAAAATTAGACTTGTTGATGGAGAAGAAAAGCCTTCAATGGACTTTGTTTATGGAGATCTACTAAAGGCAAAGGATGACATTGCGAAGACATTGAAGAGGGAATGTGATTATAGGCAATCTTGGACATTATTGATGCTAAAAGTAAGGGTCGCCTTGATAGTCCTATTCATAAGACAGTTTATTTTTTGAATCCATTCTATTTCTTCAAGAATCCATGTATCAAAGATGATTCATTCATGATAAATAATTTGACTACTTGTGTTGAGAAATTCTTTCCTAATAATCAAATGCAACATCATGTGATGAATATTGAGTTGCAAAGATATGTCCAAAAGGAAGGTTCATTTGGAAGGAAGCTTTGTAACGCCCCAAATTTCACTATTAACTCGAGGCGTTACTCAAGTCAAAATAGCCTGTAAATAAATATTTTTTCAAAAGTCGCCACAATACGAAGGCAAACATATACTTTAAAAATCCATAGAAATTTAACACAAAACGCGGAAACATCATTTCTAAAATAATTTCTCACATTCAAGAATTAATACCAAATGTAATAAGCAAAAATCAACATTTGCAAAGATACCAAATTCGGTATTTAAAATGTCAAATGGAAACCAACTACTTAAAATTCTTGTTCAAAATCAATAATTCGAAAGTGTTATAAATAAATTAAAATTTGCCCCGCTCGTTGCCTTGCCCTGCCAAGCTCCTTAACCTGAAAGGTTGGGAAAATAGTGGGGTGAGCATAACGAATTATACTCAGTGGAGATACAACAATCAGTCCAAATTAAATCAAAATATGCAGTCAAGTGGTGAACATAATATCCATACAACATACTATAGAATATGTACTGTGGGCATTCCCAAGAACCCAATTTCGATCCCAGACCTATTTACGGTCCCTGACAACATGGCATAAGCTTAGCAAATTTTAGCACTGTGGGCATTCCCAAGGACCCGATTTCGATCCCGGACCTATTTACGGTCCCTGGCAACATTTTCATATGTATAAACATCATATTACAATCAAAATCACACATCGAGAATTAACATGGACAAATAACCACAATTGTTTAAATGTAAACCCCACCTCGAAGTCTTGAAAGTTTTTCTTGAAAATTAAACAATTGAAATGTTACCGTGCTTCACACTTCGCCCGTGATCTCGTCTAGCAAGAACAAAATTAATTTAATTTAAGATACTAAGTTTAATTAAAACTTTAAAACTTTTAGGGTCTAAATTGAAAAGATTTAAAAACTGAAATTTAAAAGTTTAAAGGGCTGAAATAACCTTTTTAGAAATTGTGGACTAATTTAAAAGTAACTAAAACTTTGGAATTGAAACAAAAGCTTTTTAAAACTTTGGGTTAAAATGGAGGGCTTTTAAACATTAGGGCTTAAGGAGTAAATTTTCCAAAATCAAATATTACAAAAACCTATCTCTACTCTATCTCTCTCTCTCTCGCGATGCAGGGAGAAGAAGAGAGGGAGAAGCCGGCGACGGGTAGCAGGAGATGGCGACGGCGAAGGTGGTGGTGGCGGCCAAAATCGGAGGCGCCGGCGGGAAGGGTCGATTGTGGGTCTTTTTGTGTGTCGACCGAGGCCAAAGCCGAGCCAACCGTTCGGATTTCCTTGGGTTTTCCGGCGGGAAGTCCGGCCAAAAGGGAGTTAGGGTTCAGGTAAGTGGTTGGGCTTCCTTATTCTTGGTTTTGTGGTTGATTTTGGGTTGATTTTGGATGAGAAGGAGGGGTCGTTTTGGGCAAACGGGGCTGCCGTTTTGGGTTATTGCCGGCGGCGGTTGGTGGTAATTGATGTGGGATGGTGGCCGTGTGGTGGTGGCTCGACTGTAGGTTGGCGGTGTTTGCAGTCGGGTTTGGGTGTGATTAGCGTTGGTGGCTGCAACGCGTGAGTGGCTGAAATTGGATTAACCGTGTGTGAAATTGAGTCGAGGTTGGAGGGTTTTGACAGGGGTGAATGGTGATGCTTCTGTGAAATTTTCAGTCGATCATTGAGTAGAATTTGAAGGGATTTTGGTGATAATTTCTTACCTGATTCCTGGAGTTGGGAGGCCGTGTGTGGCGCTGCTGAAATTGCTGTGGGGATGCTGCGTGAAGGTGTGGGGAACTGCCGTGGGTGGAGGAGGAGTTGGTGAGGGTTGAGAGGCGTGGTGAAGATGGTAATGAACAGTGATTTAGGGCACGAAAATCGAGACAATAGTTGGGTCAAGAGTTTGAGCTGAAAAATACTTCTTTGGCTAACAGGATTTAAATAAAATTGAATTAAAAGACAAATTTGGGTTTAATGAAATTGGATTTTAAATAGAATATCAGACATAAAAATTGAATTTAAATCGATAAGGATTTGATACTTTTAAAATTGTTCGAGATTGAACCCGATAAGTAAATATTGAATTTTACGATTAAAATCGTTTTGAAATCTTAAATTAATTGTTTTTGCTAGACAATTCGACGAACGTAAAATAAATTCTAAATTTTGACGGGATTGTCGTAGCGATATAATTTAAATTATGAAATTTGTACTTTTAAAATTTCGGGTCGCTACAAGCTTGCAATAAGTACATGTGAAAACAATGATGAAAATTATAATCCGGGTATGTTAATTTATCACTCTTTCTCTCGTATCAATAATTTATTATATTTTATATATGATTATGTATATATCAAATAACATGTTTGTCTCTTTCATTTATATTTATTAGTGAGTTGGTGGGATTTTTATGGGAATGAAACACCCAATTTGAAGACCTTGACAAAAAGGATACTTGTTTTGACTACTACTTCATCCAGTTGTGAAAGAAACTGGAGTTCTTTGAAGGGGTAAGTATTAAATTGTTAATTAGGTTGTTACGTTTTACTTACCAATGAGTGATGAATAATTACTTGAATATGCTTTGCTCCATTAAATGTACCTTTCTTTTTCTTCTTCTTCATTTTTTTTTAATTTTAATTTTAATTTTTTGGGTAGATACACATGAAGAAACGAAATAGATTTGACACTACCAGAATGAACAATCTTGTCTATGTTCAATTTAATGCAATGTTAGCAAACAAGAAGATGATAAAGGGCAAAATAGAGACTTTATTAGCAAGTGATGCAACTAATGCACAATCTTGGATAGTAAAGGGTTGTGATGATGAGGAGGAGTATGATGGGGGTGAAAAATAATATCTTACAACCTTCGAGAGGTACTAGAAATGCTCAGAATGAAATAAGGGATCTCGACGAAGAGGATATTGAGTTGGAGTTCGATAAAGATTTGGATAAGATTTAAGTTCCTATGCTATTTATTTACTATTTTGTATTTAAATTTGAAATTTATCTTTTTATTGGAAACTTTGAAAAAATGTATAAAGTTCCTATAAATCTGTTTGAAATGTTTAGTAAGTATTATTTGTAATTATTAAATGATTTTTTGATTGATTAAAAATTAAAATAATATTAAAATAAGAAAATACATTTTTACGTCTAAGCTCACTTAGCCCATAGCTTGGTCTTCACGTATCATCACACATTACACCTTTTAGAACACTGTCTATTGTAGTATTTAACTATTTTGAAACTTCAATGAAGTTTCTACTTTCATTCTCTTGATGAAGTGCGTCTTTTTTTGGTACTATGTTCATGTAGTTCAGCTAATAAAATAAGGATTAATCTATTTGTACATCTTATGGTGTACCAAATAGATTACACCCCTCTTATATGAAGAGGGACCCACAAATATTTTATTATGTGTGGACCTCCTCCATGTGAGGGGGTGTAAGACTGTGTGTACATCATTATGTACACACAGCATGATCCATAAAATAAACATCAAAACCTCGCTTAAAGAAGCTTTTAGAATAATAGGTCCTCAATGAATTAATTAAAATTAGACATCCAAGACGGCTCGCCTCGCCTCGCCGAGTGAAGAATTTATACAAGGTAAAATTCATTAAAAGGTAAAATTTCAAAATAAGCACAAGTAGAAATGCCTCATCCACAAAAGGAGAGCTTCAAGAGGGTTATATGAGGAATGCTTAGTTATTTATAAAAGGTGTACAAAACATTTGAGACTTTGAAAGTATGGGATAAAGACACAGGATATTTCCGGAACTAGTTATTGTTTTCTTAGCATTAGTACGAGACTCTCTTGAGTGTACTCAGAGGTTTTGGGTTTGGCAAATATTGTGAGTTGTGACCATATTTTTTTCTAAAATGAGGAAAGGAAACTTTATTTGCAGCTCCAAACGCGCGGTCACTAAACTATGATTTCAATCTCAGTATAGTTTTGTGTTATATTTTAATATGTATTACTAAATTGAATCTAGATTCGGTCTCACGTTACTAACCAAATCATTTATAACAATTTGATAATATTACGTACCTAACCCAATTAACTCAATTGAGAAATCTAATTGTTCGGATTCTTTAATTCAATTCAAGAATTGTACAACCTTATATAAATTTATGCATTCTTTAAGTTTTGAGTAGGGGTGGACATGGTTCCATTTGGTTCTGGTTCCAAGAGAACTGAACCAAATCATAAATCAATGGTTTTTTTTTATAATAGAACCATTTGATTTTTTTAAAGATATGGAACCGAACCAAACCGAACACTTCGGTTCTGATTTGGTTCTAGTTCTATTACTTAAATTTTCAGACTTACGTCATATTCATAAGTTAGTAATATATACTTAAATAAAAAAATATAAACATCAAATATATCGCAAGTTCAAATTATCAATTATCAAGATTTTTCAAAAGTTTAAATTAACAAATAAAATATAAATGAATGCTTCTTTGCCAAAAGTTAATAATATTAACTATCAAGTTTCATCTTCATCTTCCGTCCAATCAATTCATTTACATGAAACCATCAAATTATGAAACTAAAATATAAAATTAAAACTTGAAACTAATAGATAGGGATGGTGACAAAATGACCAAGCCAAGAAACTAAATCCTTACCATCCAGACAACCATTAATCGATATACTGTAAGTCTGTAATTCGAATCTATTATGTTGTCAAATGCAAACCGATATGGAACAAATTCAAACCGATCCATTAATATATTTTTGTTTATTAGAAAAGAAGAATGTCTAGTAAATTACATAAAGAAGAATGTATAAAAGTACTACCCCTGATGGTTTGAAAGAGGAATGATAAAATGGTGGGTCCGGAGTCGAAGCTTTGACCGGATAAGCTGCTTCATTTGAGACTTTGAAGGTCTGCACAGGGCAGCGTTTGCCGTTTGAGACTCTTGACTTAGGGGTTTAAATTTGAAGTAATACTCTTAATGAGCTTATTTGGCTGTGCAAAAATAATGGCTATTGGACTGATTTCAGTTAATGCAAAATTAGATTCATATATAAATAAAATTATAAATTAAGTTTGGTTCTCGATTTTATAATTAGAACCAAACTCGAACCAGAACCAAATGGTTCTCGGTACGAATAACCAAAATCATTCATTTTTTTCGTAGAATTGAACCGAACCGCTTGATTTGGTCTGATTTGGTTTGGACATTTTGTCCACCCCTACTTTTGAGTATAGTATAGTAAAGTGAATTGTTGGCTTCATTATATTCCATATCCAATAAAATCTAATCAATAGAAAATAGTTTTGGAAAATTATCTTCAATGTTTTTGTGAGTCTCTTCAATGGAAAATAATTGTGGTGTTGTATTGATTATGGAGAATCACGAGGGAGAGTTCAATGACGATGAAGAAATATTTTAAAATTCGATGACCATTTGATAATAAAGTTAACAATGTTTACATGACACGTATGATTTCACTAACCACGTCAGAAGCTCTAATAGATTCCACTAAAATGATGGGTGAGAATCACGTTAGAAAATTGAGCAGCTATGGAGAAAAACTTGGAAATTCAATGAACAAGTAGTAAAATAGTAGAAATTTCAGCGACCAATGAAATAATTAAACTTTAATTAATTCATAAAAGTGCTTATTCTCATTAAATTATTATTAATTTTTTTAAAGAAAAAATTGACACAATGCATCCCCCTTTAAAAATTATTCCAAAAGAAGAAGCTTTCTAAGAAAGTACTTTCCTAAAACTAATTAAGTGAATTTACATACTAAGATTTTCTGCAAGAGACAAAAGTAAAAGTAAGAACCATTAATCATCTACCTCTATTCATTCATCGAACGTTAAGGTTATAAAGTATGAATTATATCTTCCTTAAACAAACTGTTTATGTACATAATCATATAATTATCCATATAATCTCTTTAGTCTCCATCTACAAATTCCCTTTTAGGTCCCACATTGGATCATTCCTTAAAAACTTGTTTGGATGGTTATGGAGTGTGCGTTACTCTAACTTAAATTAAACTCTTTATGATTATTAGACACTAAAATAATATAAATATTAATAATTGAATAAAGCAATTTCTCCACCGAGAGAGAGAGAGAGAGAGTTGCCATTCTTTTCATAGAGAAGTTTAACTCCAATACGACTCGACCCCATATTCTTTCTTTGAATCTTTTGTTTTGTGGATCTGAAACATTCAGATCACGTTACGTTACATTTCGCAAAATTAAAGAGAGATAGCTTGCAGCTGTATGGGTACTCACGAAGAAGAGAGATTGCTCTTGGAACAGGGATTTGTAGAGGTCTTTTTCATCCTTTCATTGCATATTGTTGACACGACAAAATTATTTTCATGTAAAATTCATTAAAAATATTCATTACGACTTAATATTTCATACTGTCAATCTAAATTTTCTATTTGCGTTTGGTTGCTGTATTATGTGTATCTAATTCGTTGGATTAAAAGACCTTCAATCTTAAATAAACCTTGAAAAGAAGGAAATGGATTGTGTTGAGAATTTAAAATTATTTATATGTTCAAACTGTGACAAGTTCTGTTTGGAGCTTCTGTTTATGCAGTTGGTTGGGTGAAGGAAGGAAAATTGAATTGATAATTTAATTTTGTCGAACACAATTTGGGTCATTTAATTCATTATTATTGAGTGTTGACGAGTAGAAATATTTGATATGTATAAGTGGAACTAATTCTGAATAATGCAAACATTAATGTCCTACATTTCCTGGGCCACTCAAATGTTAACAGTTTGCTAATAAAATTGGACAAGTAGTGTGGACGTTGAAAGAAGTGTAGATCAAAGGATCATGAATTCTTGATAACTCCTTTTTTAATCTAAACGAGTTGTTTCCAGGTGTCAAACTATGAAGAGAACGGCATTAATTTGATATAGTCATTAAAGCCTGCTGTTTAATGAAGTTAATACATTTTAATACACAGTTAAATAAATCTTTTGCCTGTAAATCATTCAAGATCGCCAAAACAATTGAGTTGATCTTTGCAATGGCCTACCCGTACAAAAGCAAGGGAAGTACAAATCTGGTGGCCGAAAATATGAGCTATTTGATTAGTTATTTAAAGATTTTGGAAATGAAAGCTTGTGAGAGTCTTTATTAATTGCATAGAAGTGAATCATTATTGTGATGTAATGATTGTCGAAGTGTTGCGTAGGTGCTGGATGGTTTTTGACAACCATTGCTTGATTGACAAAGATTTTGTTAAAAAATTTAGCATATTTTGATAAAAGTTGATCGAAAGATGTGGGTGAACCATGCAAGTGACGCTTTCCATTTCATATAACCCGCTCTAATCATATGTATTATATATATATATATTTTTAATTCCTCTTTCCTTATTAATAATCGAACCTAAGTATGTAATACCTGGGGATATGCTTTTTCTCATGGAAGAGTTTGAATCAATTGCAATTATGGTACAAGAGCTTGTTACATTCTTTTACAGTTATTTCTTCTAGACAAAAATTACACTGAGGAGAGTACTACTATTGTATATTCTGATTCTTGGATAACAACACACGTTCTACCACGATAGAGTCTTGGATTGAACATTTGGGAGATTTTTATGTCATTTATCTTTTAGGCTCTGCGGTTTAATGCAATATCCTTACTTTTTCAAGCTGAAGTAAGCCCCTTAGAGAGCAACTCAAGTCCATAAAATGTTTTTTCTAATGTCTGTCAAATCACGTCACAGAAGTCCGTACTCTTGCATAGTTCACCCCCACCGAAACCCTATTTATCTAAAGATGAAAATTACAGTGTAAAGTCATTTCCTTATGTAAATGCTCTTGGATGCTCACACACTCTAACACAGAGAGACTAACATTATGAATTTTGCATATTGTTACTTTAATGGTGGTTGTCTTTGGCTATTTCTCATTGCTTAAATTTTTTAGGTTCTCGTTAGGTTTCTGCTGTCTCACATTTTCTCTATTCTTTTAGAATGAAAGAAATGAACCCTACACTGGAGATGGTTCTGTTGACATTAAGGGGAACCCTGTTCTAAAGAGAAACACTGGAAATTGGAAAGCATGCCCTTTTATTCTTGGTATCTACCCTATAATTTTTCATTTTTCCTTTAGGGCATATGTGACATTCAATCGCTAATCTCTTGCATTGACAGGGACTGAATGTTGTGAACGCTTGGCCTACTATGGGATTGCTACCAATCTTGTTAGCTATCTCACCAAAAACTTACATGAAGGAAATGTTTCTGCTGCTAGAAATGTGACCACATGGCAAGGCACTTGCTACCTAACTCCCCTGATTGGGGCTGTCTTAGCAGATGCTTACTGGGGAAGATATTGGACAATTGCTGTCTTCTCCACTATATACTTTATTGTATTACTTCCTCTTTGTTTTTTATCTTTCCAATCACTATCTATATGAAAATATCACTGGCAGTATATGGTTGCATGATCTGATTATTTGTGCTTAAATGACGGTTGACAGCTTATAGACTCCATGTTCAACACTTTTTCGGTCCCTAACTCAAAATTGAGGAAGAGAAATAGATATTCACCCATGTTATTTTTGTATAAATGGAAAACGTCCATGGGATCATGTCCACTTCCTTCCTTCTCTTTGTGCACCTTTATCACAATTATTTGAGTAGGAAAACAGTCTGCAGACCAAATGGTACTTCAATGAGAGTATACTTCAAAAAGACATCGTAGCACATTCTCTTAGCTTTATTGGAGAACCTCTTATCTCTGGTATAAAAACTTAACCTTTATTTCCTTTCTTCAAAGTTTCAATCTCTCTTCTTACAACACCAGTTATTCTAACCTATTAGAACGTGGTATTTGAGGACATGACTTTTTAGGATATTGCAGAGTATTATATATTATTTGTGGGATAACATATTGTACCCTATCTTAGAAAGAAGAATGTGAAAAAGAGACAGCAATGTAATGTAAAAGCTTTGTTGAAGTTACGATGAAACTGTAAGAGGACAAAAAGAATGGAAGCAGGATAATTTGACATGATAAATGAAGTGAAGAAAATGACGAAATAACTCTATAAGGACATTGATGCTCCTTCTACTATGAGCTTTGCATCTCAAAACAATGTTAATCTTGATGCTTACGGTTTTGAGTTATAAAGCTCTCTATTTTTATTTTCTGAGTGCTAATTTGGATATCCTACTTTGAACTATAATACGTAAATAAGTTATTCTACTTGCACCAGGAGTCCATGAGTTTTTTCCTATTATATTTTTCCTATTGATTTACTGTTTCCATTGGTTCATGAATCTCTTACCTTCTTTTGACCCTTGATATTAATTTGTCTGTGAAGGGAATGTGCACATTGACTCTGTCTGCATCTGTTCCTGCTTTTAAGCCTCCTGAATGTCTGGATTCCGTTTGCCCTTCAGCAACTCCAGCGCAGTATGCAGTATTTTTCTTTGGGCTATATCTAATAGCACTTGGAACAGGAGGGATCAAGCCATGTGCTTCATCTTTTGGGGCTGATCAATTTGATGACACTGATCCTGAAGAGAGGGTTAAGAAGGGTTCCTTTTTCAATTGGTTTTATTTTTCCGTCAACATTGGTGCTTTGATATCAAGTAGTTTAATTGTGTGGATTCAAGATAATGCAGGATGGGGCCTTGGATTTGGCATTCCTGCAGTGTTTATGGGCATTGCCATAGGGAGTTTCTTTTTAGGCACCTCTATCTACAGATTTCAGAAGCCAGGAGGAAGCCCTATTACTAGAATGTGCCAGGTTTTGGTTGCATCGTGCCACAAATGGAATATGACCGTCCCTACTGAGAGTAGTCTCCTGTATGAGACGTCAGATAAAAGCTCTGCTATTGAAGGAAGTCGAAAACTGCTGCACACTGATGAATTAAAGTAAGGTTATTACATTACATCTAATTGCTTCTTGAACCTTCTAGCCCTGCTTTGTTTCCCTTAGATTCTTCCCCCTATGCCCGTACTTTTTCCTGAGGGAAAAGTTGAGCAATACCATGGGTACAAAAATGGTTAACAAAATGCCAAGTGATGGCCCCCTATTGGAGGGGCGACTGGCGACAACTAGATTAATTGGAAAAAATTATATTGATTGTACATTCATTTAGGAGTCATTGTACGGTCCATAATTGGAAAATGGTGGAATCTATGATGAATCGACACGGATAAGTGTGTCCGACACGACAAGTTTTTGGATATGTCGACAAGTAATTTTTCAAAAAAGTACTAAGACAACCTATCGATTAAATTCTTTAAATTTTATTTATTTATATAGTATAAGCTTAGTTTTATACTTGTCACTAATAACTTTGAGTTAAAAATATATAATATTTTTAATAAAAAAATGAAAAATTATCATGATAGAGCATTCAAGTGTCGATATCCGACACATGTCGAATACGGACATGCTACCCCAGTTGAAAGTGCAATGGTAGGTGGAATTGAAGGGCACGAAATATATTGCACCACATCCTCTAGCTTGGCCCGCCAGATGCATGCATAGCATATTGGTGGTGTAGAGACAAAAATTTTATTATTCTGGAAAGGCCAATTTCACATTATTTAAACATTTTAATTTGAGTGGCATTCTCCAACTGATTTGTATACGTATCTTCTTCCTATGTCATGGAGCTATATCTGTACTTTTCCCCCTTTACATTTTTACAATTGCTTAGTACATGATTGCTAACTGGAAACTATTTAGCAACTAATCAGTAAATGGTAATTTTATTTGAATACGCCTTTTGAGTTTTGAGATTGAGATGCTATTTCTTTCTGAAATCAAAAGGAATGCGCAAATTAACTTGGGCATGGCTGAGTCCTCTTTATTAATATTGTGTGAGAATATTTCTAACATGCAACATATGCTATGAATGCATTTATACTTATCCATTTGAAATGAGACCCCTTCTGTTTGTAGTTATACTTTTTATATTGGCCAAAATAAATCATATCATTTAGCTCGTCTATTTTTTCTGGAAAATGGGATTCTAGCAAATCGAAAGCTCCTCTATCCTCCTTTCAAAAACAGTGGAAATTGAAGGGCATTCTGTGAAGATTCAGCTATCTGCTGAAGGCTATACTAATAAGACTTGTTAGTTTATGTTTCTTATATTTAATTCCATAATAATTTTGAATTTACATTAAAAATTTTATTTTCATAAGCTGGAGATTCAGGGGGTAAAGTTTGGCATGCCGACTTGGCTGGCCCTTCATTCTAATCATGTTACGTTTTACTAGCATATATATGTTATGCTATAATTCCAAGTTATGTGATTCAGATTATGATTCTGTTAAAATTATGTTAGAAAAGTTACCATTTTCTTATGGCGTTCTACTTATGTAGGTGCCTTGATAAAGCTGCTATAGTCTCGGAGGCTGAAAGCAAAACTGGGGACTATTCTAATCCTTGGAGGCTTTGCACTGTAACACAGGTTGAAGAATTGAAGATCTTGATACGCATGTTTCCCATTTGGGCTACAGGAATAGTCTTCTCTGCTGTTTATGCTCAAATGTCAACCATGTTTGTAGAGCAAGGCATGGTGATGGACACTTCGATTGGTTCCTTTACTATTCCTGCAGCTTCTCTTTCCACTTTCGATGTTATCAGTGTTATTTTCTGGGTTCCAGTGTACGATAAGGTCCTTGTACCAATTGCTAGAAAGGTTACTGGCCAGGGAAGGGGATTCTCAGAATTGCAACGGATGGGAATAGGCCTTTTCATTTCAGTCTTGTGCATGGCAGCGGCTGCTGTTGTTGAGATCAAGCGACTGCAGCTTGCTAGGGAGCTCGGTTTGGTTGATGAAAATGTTGCTGTACCATTGAGTATTTTCTGGCAAATACCTCAATATTTCTTGTTGGGGGCAGCTGAAGTTTTTACTTTTATTGGGCAACTCGAGTTCTTCTATGACCAATCACCAGACGCCATGCGCAGTTTGTGTAGTGCCTTGTCATTGCTCACAACTTCTTTGGGAAATTACTTGAGCTCGTTTATTCTGACAGTAGTTACATCTTTAACAACCCGAGGGGGAAATCCTGGGTGGATTCCGGATAACTTGAACAAGGGTCATCTTGATTACTTCTATTGGCTCTTGGCTGGACTCAGCTTCGTCAACATGGTGGTCTACGTTTTCTGTGCCAAAATATTTAAATCAAAGAAAGCATCTTAAACGTTACGGTTCCCTGAATGAGCCTCTTTCTAGCTAGGACTTTACCTTCTTGCATCTGGGCATGACAATTGATTATCTTAGTTCTATTCTCTCTTCGGCATATACCGAAGGATATTTGGAATATATGAATCATGGAGAAATTTACTTCTATTTTTTTTTTTTCCAGATGATTATAGATTATTTGACATACTTAATTATGTAAATAGTTATAAATAATTTTACATTAAAATTATATTTTATAAATGCAGTTTACAGCGTCTCTTGTTCAATTGTAATGACAGAACAAGGTGGCTTTTATTTTCTTAGATTGAAACTGTCTTTGGAATTACACTCACGTACATATGAACTCTGATTTAGTAACCTATGTAATCCTTGGTTGCTGTCTAAGCGAAGTTACACAAATCTTTCTACCCGTCAATATGTATAATCCCTTTTCAGTCATGTAGTCATGGATACAAATTCTTCACGAAGGGTTTAACATGTTATGATTCTAGCATCTAACTTTATGATCTGTTTGATAGGACTTTTACTTTTGTTTTTTGTAAAAAAGATTAATGAGAATTATTTTAGTTCAGCTTTACCTAAAAACTCTTCTAATTACACAAATCACTTCCAAAAAATTATACGAACATATTCAAAAGCAACTTTTGACTTCTTCAAAACCATGCCAAAGAGACCCTTAACAATCAACATGATATTGAAGCAATTCGTGACTGAACTAAGGTCATTATAAAAATTGGCTGAATTGAATGCTTGCAATATTTGAAACTGTATTAACAACCTAGAGCAACATCCACTAATTGCAATTTAGGAGAATCCAAGTTAATCAGCTATCGTTGATAACAATAGAAACACAATATTAAGACGAATCTACAACTGCATTATGAGATTCTGGTAATTGTTAAGGAATGTTTCCAAAATCATAAATCTCAACAGGATCAGATAAAACGACAAACAATAGGATTTTAGTTTAGGTACACCAAATAAAGAAAGAGTTCTTGGTTCCAAGGAGTCGCCTGAAAATACTCTCGAATACATAATTTGAACATTACAACTTTTTTGTATTGTTTCTCATCCATAATGAATCAAATGTAGAATGTAAATCATTGTTTCTCAAGGCAAAGTTGCTCAACCAGAGAGCAAGAGAGTAAAAGTACCATAAGGGAGTTATCTCCATTGCTCTCTGTGACCGCAAAAAATATTTTGTTAAAACTTCATTTATTCAAAGGGAACTTGGACTATAATGCTACTTAATGTAAAGCATCATAACCTACGAAGCTACTACCTTTCTGGCAAAGTAGTTTGTCAATTCTTATCTGTTCTCCTGTTGATAACACTACCCTCTCAACTTGCTTATAGGCTCTTCTTCTTTTCTATGGTTGCTGCAACATGCTGTTGCAGCTTCCTCCAAGCCGGCATCTTACCGGGGAAGGCCCATCTCAAAAATCTTTCCCACGTGTAGCAACAAAGGAACATGAGCCAAGCCCAGATCATCAGTTTATCTCTCAATGCTCTTGGCAGAGGGACTAACTTCAGCCAATCATTCAAATCCCTGAATAAGTCGGAGGTTATAACTGTAAAAAAGCCAACAGCAGCCAAGAGGGCATACAAAAATGGTTTGTTTTCCGAGATGCTTTGGTTGAAAGGATGGCCCATGTAGTTCACAGCAAACGTGGCTACCTGTAGCATCATGCCTACCATGTACGAAACCGTATTCACAAGGTTGGGATGGAAATTTGAGTCTGGTTCGATACATTCATCTGGCATGTACTTTTCAGCCTCTTTCACGGAAGAAATTAAGAAGAAAAGGTGAACTGAAAATTGTCCTAGGAGAGAGAGGAAGACATAAGAGCAGAAGATATTGGGATGAGGCCGTTCAGCTGAGAGGGTAGGAAGGGGACGAGCATTTGAAATGAACAGAAAGAAAGCAGCTGTAAAAACTCCACTAATTGTAGCTTGAACATCACCCAGTTTCACACCGTCCAAATTCATTACACTCAGGACGTAGGCAGTTGCAAGGCAATTGAGTCCGAGAATCTTGAACATTTGTAGGGTAGTGACTAGGGTACTTCGACCTTGACGGATTACATCCGTTGTAGGGGCAACCGAAGCATGCTTTGCAGTAAATGGGGATGCCATTGAGGCATCCCCAAGCTTAACAATGGGAGCTGATCGACCATCAGCCCCCTCTTCATTTAGCTCGTTCATGAGTTTCTTCAGCTTTTCCCGTTGCATCTCTGCAGCAGTCAGATGGCGGTTAACAGCTTGGTTGCTAGTAGATTCTGACCTTGAAACAGCTCTGCTCTTTGAAGGACCCTCTCCATTTTCAACTGCAGATTTGAGTTTCTTCGATTTACCAGATTTTGCAGTATCATTTTTAGAGGGTGCTTCAGAGGAAGATTTCTCCTTTTGAGCTGGGGGGATTGCATTGAGTAGAGCTACACCTATATGTGCCTGAGAAACATAAATAATATTATGTACTGTTCTAACTGGGGCATTTAAGTCAACAAAAGCTACAGATAAGAAAACAAATATAAAATAATTATTTATTTGAAGACGTCCTAGCTATTATAAAGGAGATACCCAAAGGAATCTAAATTTCATCACCAGCATGGAGTGAGAAAATAGATTAAGTAGTGACAATATATTGCTGAAAAAAAAACTACTCCAGAATAAGTCTAATAGGCCAGAGTAAAGTCTAATGGAACATTGAAGGGGGGAGTACTCAAGCAAATTGGTAAGAAGAAAGCCTGAGTTTAACTTGGTAATATATTAACAAGATGATAAACAATTTGTACTACAGTAAAAAAAAAAAAAAATGGAACAGAGGAAAATTATTATTTTTGAGGGGTTATTCATTATCAATAAATGAATAATTTATTAATTTATCAATAGATTACGTGATTTTTAGTTAACGCAACAAAAATATGATGGATGCCAAACACCTTTTGGAATATTGAAGTGATGATAAGATCATGGAATAGCATAATACTGAAAAAAATATTCCGGATATGCCTACCGAGGATGATCATGATTTAGACAATAGTTGTGTTTACCAATTTTTCAAAAAGAAACATTTCAAGCATTGTACCTTAAATATTACTTTCTTCAAAATTATATATATATAGTTGTCACTTAAAAAGTTCATTTAGCAAGGTTATTAATTTAGTACATTGGCCGAGTCGGAATCGGGATACTTCATAATTTAAGTGAGATTATTAATTTAACAAACATTTAGCCCTCGTTTGATTTTAATTTTTTCAAAATCACTTTTCTTCAAACTCATTTGCAACCACACGTTTCCAATAAATTAATTTTGCATGTGGACCCATAATTTTTCCTACCTTTTAATCACATTCTCCGAAAAAATCACTATTCACAAAATCACTTCCCCAAAAAATAAAAATCAAACAAGGGCTTATTTATCAAGGTCTAACTGTAATAAGCTCCTTTACTTGTGTAATCTTCAAACTGTTCACGTTATTAGGCTAATAGAGAAGGTTTGAAGAGCAGCCAGAAAAGGGAAAGCCACGAAGACAGCAGACTCGCCAATCAAGCACAGCGCGAGGCTGAGTACAGCAGACCAGGAGGTTACAATTCCTGTTTTCTGCCATTTGTACAATGAATGCAAAACTTACCTAAGCTTCAGCAATTATTGATTAACTAAACTTTCAGGCAGAAAACTGTACCGTGAAACCAACATGTGAAACTATGACTTGTATTCGTATAATACCTGCTTCAAAGCTCCAACATCATTTGTTCCATCACCACACATCAGTGTTACCCTTCCCACCGATTTAAAAGTGGTCATGATGAGTTCCTTTTGCTCAGGAGCCACCCTAGCAAATACCTGAGAGATGATATAAATGTTGTGAGAACGAGAAACCAACGGAGTACTAAGTGTGTGAAGTTGGTAGAGTGCGAGTTGCAACCTTTACATATGGAATCACTTTAAGAATACCAGAAGTTTGCTGCAACATTTCAATGCAGTCGCCTCCAATACAAAGATCATATGACTCTGATAGAGCTTCAGCCTCATTTTCACTGTTAAATAAAAATCAATATTTGAAACAGCTGAAGGGAAAGGAGCCAACAAGAAAAGATGATTTCCAAGTTTTAAAGCAGTTGAGGGAATGAGCAATCAGGCAAACTTCTCTAAGCCAAAATCAGACTAGTGCAGATGATGCAAAAAATGAGGTAGAAAAAATTGCAAGGAGATGTGTACAGAATAGAGCCAATTGATAAAAGAACATGGTAAACAACACCAAAGAAACTTTGACACTCATGGTAGCATCTTCAAATCAGAAAGGGCTTTTACCTGTACTTGATAATATTTGTCTCGTCAGGAGACAGCCACTGATATTCTTCACTGTTCTTTCCACTGCCGAGAATCAGTGCTGGTTTTGACATAATATTAACTTGGCCAGCAACATGACAAGCTGTCAAAGCTTGATCTCCAGTAATCATGACCTGACAAACATTAACATCATCTATATCTGGATATAGCCATCTGATGAATGATGAACATCATGGGCAAAGTAAAACAACAAATACTACAGAAGGATCCTAGACACCAAATTTTCTCATTTTCATTGTAAAAATTGTTATTGAGGGTTAATAAATCTCCACTCTCCTCTAATTGACAGCATTTAATTTAAGCTATGAAAGGAACGACAATTCCATGCCTAGTGTGGTGAGTTGTAATAGTTCAGCCTCTCCCGAGCTTGCTCAGTGACATTCTTGATTGATATTTACAGATTAAAAACAAGGAATTCAGCAGCATGAAAAACTCTATTGAGAAGACCGATCTTCGCACATAGACACAGCTCTCAGCATCTTCTGAGGTAAGTACATTGAACGACCACCAAGGTCAGCATGTATGGGAAAAATCTCGACTACCACAGTTCATATTGGTTTTCTGAATGACTGATGCTAAACCTATTTTTAGTTTGCAGTCCAAATTTGGCATAACTGCATTAAAAGCATGAATGCTTGCAATTTAAATTACCGGAATGATTTTCCATTCATTTACTGCAGGTCTGTATTGTACTCTAGGAAGTTTTGAAAATTGATTTCCTGCATTTAGCAGAGAGTCCTTTGACTGAACCATCCAGTAAATTTAACTAATCTTATAATTTCTAGTAACACTTGTAGCCCCAACATTGTGTGGAGTCAGGCAGATTGGCATTGCATTAGCAGAGCAAACACGGAAAGGTTATTTGTACATTGACTGTCCAGCTAGGATATCTTTCAGATCCCACCCCCACCACACACCGACAAACTTCACCAATGCTTCAGCAGGCCAAACAAGTACACCCTCACTACTAGCGGATAAAACTGCCACACTGGATTCCTGGAATTTCCAAGAAAACTTGAAACTGCATTTAAGTTTGTTTGGTTTGGAAAAATGATTCAAGTGACAAAAGAGCAAGCCTAATTATTTCTTTACAGTGGTGGTTTCAGTTTTATCAAATTGGTTCTCATTTTTGTTTGTTATCAGGACCCTGGAAAAATGAGAAAAGAAAGCCAAATCAAACACTTGCTGCATTAATCCAGAGAAGGGAATAAACCCAAAAGCAAATAATGGAAAGACTCAAATGTTTACGAATATGATCCTTGGCAAAAATTTGGAACATATAATCAAAAAACATGAGGAACGCATTCTTTGTGTCTCTTTTTCTTTCTTAGCATTAGCTTATTTTAAACCATGTAGACTACTTGGAAGATGCTCTTATTTTCATACTTCCAACTGTAAAATGTGCTTATTGTTTGTTTCTTTATCCTTTCTAGCATTTCCTTATTTTTCCTTTAAAACTGAGGCAAACATATCAGAAATACTGTGGATGGCAGAAGCACATAAAAAAATTACTTGAAAGAATATCAAACTCACCAAGTCATGTGATGATCCTTTTAATTCAGATAGAATAGTTGCTGAATCTCCTCTGATAGGACAATTGAATACCTGAACCATGCATGAAGAGCATCACAAAGTGACAGAAGTATAACTAACAAGAAAGAAAAGATCATATTAATGATATCTCCAACTTTTGGGTATTCCCCAAAAATTGCATTCTTTGAGTTGGATCTTTTACCGCAAAACCAGCAAAAGTAAGACCACTTTCCACCACATCTCTCTCTAAGCTTCTAGCTTCGCTAACCTTCAAACAGTTGAAATAATTGGCGTCAGCTTAAACAGGCATAGATGAAACAATTACAGGGAAAAATGAAGCTACACAACTAAGAAATCAATAAGTATCAATGAATAAATAAAGAAATAATTTTGTACATAAGAGAGTTATAAATAAGGAACATGTTTACATAGGAATATGCAGAAAATACTGGATATACGAATAATTTGGCATCCACATTTGTCAAGAGTGAAAAATAATAAATAAAAACATTGTAGACCTCTGGATGTCATCCCATAGAATATTATACAATTGAGGCCATGCTCGATTACAAAGAACGCAGGACTTGCAAATTATACAAACAAAAAGACATCTGCAATAACACAACTCATTGTACTGACAACATTAAATCACAAAGATTTCTGAACAAGGTCACATGGATGCATACAAGATCTTTAAGCAGATAATATACAACAGTATTTTAATTGACTATTACAAAACATTACAGTAACCTTTAAATGGAAATGGGAAGGATGGTTAGAAGTCCAATTGTACCCTTGTTGGGAAAAGTATTGTCCCTCCCCTTAGATTATAATAAGAAGTTTTAGACGTGATAAAAAATTTGCTACAAGTTACTTAACTAAATAAGAGATTCTCTTTCCACCCATTCTATAATCCCTCCCACCCAACTTCCCACTACACTTCCCACTCCGCCTTTTCTTTCCACCTAACTTCCCTCCTACCAAACATGCCCTAGGAGGATGAGCGACTACACAAAGGGTCTTTTCATAGTTGTGGTCATATAACATTTAAAAGGAACAATTCAGTACCACGAAGGATATTGTGGTTTACCAGTTCATCTATTGATGCAGTATTAATTGGTGAAGAAACCAAAATAAATATAAGATACTGGTATAGAGTGTTCGCATAACCGTTTCTTAGAGACAAATTGCTGTTATCTACATGTATGTTAGATTTAAAATTGACAATGTCGATTTATTTATGACATGGTAGAAGAGATGAACATTGTAAGGACAAAGTGTTCCAACAGCTCATTCTTACTGTCATCTCTGGAAGAGACTTGTAGGCCAAAGCTAGGACACGAGAACCTTGACGTGTGTGTTTCTTGTAGGTCTTCACATAGAACGCTGGCACATCAACAAGTCTTTCCTGAATAGTTTCTGGTGCACCCTAAAATTTCACAGGCAAAAAAAAATATTATAAGATATCCACGAACTTCAGTAAAATCAAAGAAGAAAACAAAATACAAATTATACCAATGAAATAAAAAATATTCTTGTCATCACTGGTCACATGTTTTTTCAGGGGCCAATAAAAAGTACATGCAGGAGCCTATTCAGGAAACAGCAGTGAAAAATAAAAATCATTCCACCACATGAAAAGGAACCCGTAATAGCACTTGTTAAAAAATGACCATATGTAAGACCTTTAAAAAGAAACATAAACTATATATGCACACATGTCAATTATATACATATATCTAAGTCAAGAGTTAATGATGACCAATTCATGAAAAGAAAAGAAAAATGAGCATGGTAATATAAACTGGTAAACATTTGTAATGTTTACTTGTACACCAAAAACAGAGAAGAAAAGCAGTCAGATTCCATGTTTAACCTAGGCATACCACGCATTTTCATACAAGCTGAATTGGGAGGCATACAAAATTGGTTCCACTGTGATTGATTGTGGTGGACTTGTAAAATTAATTTTGCATCAGACGTCCGAACTTCTGTCTACTTCATCAAGACTAGCAGTTTTATGGGACCAAATATTGGGCTATCAAAAGCCAACATATACATGAACCAAGTGTTGTTCAAAAGAGCATGATAAGAAGAAGAAGAAGAAGAAGAAGAAGAAGAAGAAGAAGAGATGGAACAAGAAACAAACGTGAATGCGTTTCTAGACGAATAATGCTATCTAACACTAGTCTAGGTGGTCACACTTAATAGGTTCAATTAAATGAATCATATGACATTGTACTTTAAGTGAACCTATCATTTAATGTCATATAATTGCTTGCCACCTAGACTCATATCAGTTGTGTTAAATAGTATTACTCTTTGTAGACCGCATTACACCGTACAAGATAAAAAAATCCCTCTTCAGTGTTTGTGTGGACAATACCCTGACTATTTTTATCCCGCTAGTTTATCCCTCCATATCCATCCCGTATTAGATTAACTCATCCTAAGAGGTGGCCGGTGGGTTTAGACCGTATTATTTGTTACTAGGAGTGATGATTAATAAGGAAAACATTGTGAGTTTATTTATAAGTAAAAAAATAACTTGTAAGACAAAAAGTCATTTATATGTATAAAAAATTGCTCACAAGTAAAAAATACTACCAATAACTAAAAAATTCACTTATAAGTAAAAAATTGCTTATAAGTAAAAATACTCCTTATACCTAAAAGATTCACTAAGTAAAAAAATTACTTGTAAATAAAAAATTAATTAATACGTAAAAAATCACTTAAGCAAAAATTCACTTATAAATATACAAAATCATTTACGGGTAAGAAAAATTCACTTACGTAGAAAAATTACTTAAAAGTACAAAATTGACATAACTAAAAAATTTACGTACAAGTACACAATTTACTTATAGATAAAAAAAATTACAAATAGTAAAAAATTCACTTGAAAGTTTAAAAAATTTACTTCTAAGTTAAAAAATTCAGTCATGCCAAAAAAAAATCAGTTGTATGTTTAAAAATTTCTTACAACTAAAAATATTGTCATAAATTTTTTTCCATTTAATTACTTATACGATCTTCTATTACAGTATAACACCAAACGTCATATCAGAGCAATACCCCTAATCTACCTTAATATTATCCACCCTAATCTTATCCCTCTTAATCCTATCCCCTCTAATCCGATACGGTCTACCAAACATAACTGTAGTGGTTATGGTTTCATATAAAGAAATTACAGACTGCCGATCAAGATAGTTAGGGGACATAAAAAAAGAATGCCACAAGCTCTTGTTAGGAAACTGGGATGGGCATAATGATAAACTTGGAGGAAGAGGTTGGCTAAATGTATGCTGGATTGTTTACTGGAGTACATAATTAAAAGCAATTGGAGCCTTTACATTTAACTATGGATCACTTCTTGATTGAGCATAGTGAAAGAAGTATGCTGTAGCCAACTGTTAATAAGTGTAAGATAAAGCTATCTTGAGTTAGTGTAATACTTTAAAATAGGTCAAGACCTCCAACCCAGCGAAGGATATCTGTTTCTGATAGCTTTCGCCCTTCAGAATTACTTTGGCATTATTCAGCTTTAGAAGTGTGAGACTGTCTCATGGGAAAAGCTCTCAATGTGATTTAAATTAAAGTTTCATGTAATGTCTTTGTTTATAAGTTCCATTCAGCGTTCAGTAGCATTATTACAGCCAGTAAAATTAACTATATCCTAGTGAAAATTCATCATATGGAATCACAGATCAAATCATTCATTCATAAGATATCATTCAAAACCAAAGTACCTAATTGTATCTTGGAAAACTGTACATGATCTCAACAATTAGGAATACATTGTTGAAGATATCAGTATTTAGAAGCCAAAAAATTTAAAACATTTGGATACATCAAGGTTAAATTTGTGTTTTCTGCGTCATCCCAAAATTATAATGCAATGAGAAATAAAATTGTAAGTTCAAACCTTCACAAAAGAAAAAAATTGCTCCTGAACACGAACTACAACTGCCATTCTTTTTAAGTGAGAAGCAAAGTGGTGTCTCTGTACAATCTGTACAGCATTGCCACCTCCCCTGCATTTGTTGAAACCAAGTGAAAAATTGGAAACACAAGGATCGCAGACTTTTAGCTGATAACAGATAAATTAGATAAATATATACCGGTAAATTTTCAAGATCAGAATCATACACACAGGAAAATAAAAAGCGCATTTACGCAAACATAATTGGTATTACTGACTCCCCTGTACAGATTTCACAGTATTAAAGTTCATGTAGTGTGTACCTTAATTTCTCCTGACTTCCCCTTCTCCCCGGAAAAAAATATTATAATGCCACGCATTAATTAATGTAACACTCCACTATGCAGTATCGTTTGACTTTTGCATCAACAGCAAGCTTTAAATTAGAGCATTCTACATCAATTGTGCATATTTTAACTACTTCCAATCAATGAAAACCAAAAGTCAGAACCTTAAAACTTACAACTTCCACTATTTTTAACAATAGTAATGTTTAAGTGGACAAAAAATATGATCGGTCTATAGGATCATGAAAAGTAAAACAAAGTTCAATCAACCTCATTTAAACATGAATTTAAAAAAAATGTTGCAGCATACTTCTTTGGCATGGACTTTTCATCTGATTTGTAGCTCCAGTTAATTCCTTTCAATGCAGCCTTCTCAAGAGGATCACCAACCTACATCCAGAAGATGTAAAATATGATTGTTTTGAGAAAGGCACAATATGCATTAATGTCAGGCTCCATTGTTTTTCATTTATCTTCAACTTTACTCATTAATATAGAGTTGTGTTTCTTCTCATATTGTATACTGATGTTTGGAGATACATTGCACAGCCAGGGACCATTTTCTGCTGCCTGGAATTTTTAAAAGGGTATGGGAGGCCTTTTATTTGTATTGACAATATTTCAGGTGCTATTTTTCTGGCTAGAACTTCTTCTTGATACTTTAAATAATATAAGTAGTTGTTTATTCATTTTCAGGAAACTTTCTGTGCAGCCTCTATAACTATATGCAGTGAGCCGGAAGGGCCAGGCACGTTGGGGAAGGGGAGCAGAGATGCTGGGTTGGACTTGGAGGAAGAGGGTGAAGAAGAAGATTAGGTGCTTTGGGAATCTCAACTAAAAGCGGGTTATTCTACATAAAATTAGTAAGCGGGGATATTTTTAAATTTTCCCATCCAACTCGCTCCTCGTTAAACAAATTCGTTAATAGTAATCTAGGAGTCAATAGTGTAGAACAAGAAGGTTTTCTGTTTCAACTTCCTTCCGCCCCAATATACACCAGAAGAACAAGTGATCAGATGAAGGAGTGGTTATGTTCTATTCCTTGGAAGAAAATTTTTGATTATTACTTCAGATTATCTGGAGCATTAGGATACACAGGAAGGCCTGACTCTGAAAAAACGTGACAAGGAGAAATCAATATACATTAGAAGAACAAGTGACCAGATAAAAGTGGTTGTTATTTTCTCTTCCTTCAAAGATATTTTGTTCAACTTCAGATTATCTGGAGCTTTAAGATAACCAGGAAAGAGGTCTGACACCGAAAAATGTGACGAGAAGACATCAATGCAACAACACTGATGGAATGAGGCTGCTGACTGCATGGGAAGAAGAATGCAAAAAGGACTACTTCTACGCCGCAAAATAAATAACAGCAAGGATTAATTCATAAGCATTAACTTTTTTTCAATGATAAAAGTTCATACCAGCTTGTTGTCCACAAAAACCAGGGCATGACAAGAAGCAAGAATTTCCAAAGTACGCAAAGGAAATTTAGAGATATCTGTTTCAAGTTCCTCACTATCTGTCAACCCGCCAACTCCAGAAAACTCCTGAATATCAGAGCATAAAAAATCACCATAAAAGGCAAATTCTTGCACAAGAATTAATATATCAGAGGCAGAGCTAATAGAGTTGCAATACCATGTCATCAGATGTTAATGTTCCAGTCTTGTCAAAACAGCATATATCAACCTGTGGGAGGGTAAAGATCAGATAATGTAGAAAAAGACCGTAAAATGAAAGTAAATTGCAAGTTTAAAGTACAAAATTTATATATTCGTTCGCTTCTTTATTTTATTGATTGTATTAACATTGAAATAACATTAATGGGGAAATCCTATTAAATGCTACCAAAGAAGATAAAGTTCTAGGAACAACTAATTTAAAATGTACATGTAAATAGTATAATCAGAATGAAATCAAGTAGAGTGCATTTTAGGCAATGGCTTAATATAATTGATGTTTTGAGTAACCAATAATCATCATCAGAAGTACACTTCAAATAAGCATTTATTCAACAGAAAATGAATGATGTAATTCATGCCTGCTTTTCCATAAATCAAGGGAACACTACTCAATGTGTAAATTATTAAATTTCAGATACAGCTGGAAACATTTTATGCTCGTACAGAATGCAACAGATTGAAAGTTAGACAATCACGTGATTGTAAGAATTAGCCTTGTGTATAACCAACACCGCATCTAGTCCACCTACATATCAAGGTTGGTTTGATCTTCATTTTAATGGACCATTAAGAATCTCATTTACATCAGGTAATCTGCGACTTAGCAACACCAATAATAAAAATAAAAGCAATATTTTAGAGAGTCCACTGACACTAAAAAAAAGCAAGGAATGCGAGTTGCAACTTGTTAAATAAAAGTAACCTTATTGGTTAAAGCATAGCATCATACCATGGCTCAATCCCCTCTATCATAATTAACATTTTGGTTGGGTTCACTTATTACTGCAGTAATTGTTTTATAGAATGAAAAGAATTCATGAAGAAAGGACAAATTTTGTACGGATATAATGGGTCATTCAGATTCCAATTCTGATGCTACAGAAAGTTTGGAATTTTGGGTAAACTAATGGAGTCCAAGCCATGATCTTAACTTTAAACAAAATAAACCATATAAAAACTGAACACCAAACATGCAAATGACACTAAAGAAATAAAACAAGAAAAGTGAAATCTAGAAATGTATTGCACAATCAAGCCAAAGCATGGTGGAAAAATGTTCCAGCCTAAGGAGGAAGCAACAAAATGATAAGAGAAGACAGCCTGAAATAATTCAGAATTATGAGCAATATCATACAAAGACTCCACATTTAGTTAAATGGCAATTATGAGAATGAAACAAAGACCATGCCATTACAATTATCTGTGGCAATAAAGTAAGCATATAATAGCTACTATCATACAAGATCATCCAAAAACTTTGCACTGCTCACCTTCCCAGCAAATGGAATTCGAAATGGTTCCGTACAGTATATCCCACGACGCGCTAGTGCAATCAATGATGTATTAACAGCTATTGATAGCTCCATTGGCAGTTCAGGGGGTATCACAGAAGTAATGATCAACGAACAACTCAAAAATAGTTTGTATTTACTCCTCGTTGGGTCCTCTAGACCCTAAATCAGAGCACATTTTGTTACTATAACCAACATGAAAATATGAGCAAGTATGAAAGTTTAAACTAATAAAATACACAAATCATTACCTTTTTAAGAACATATCCAGCAGCTATTAAAGCAAATACTACAAGGAACAAAATAAAGAGTCCACTTTCCCAGCTGTTAGCAGTAACCTATATAACATAACATCATAAAGAAATTATGGAGAGACATACTATAGATTAGCAGAAAATCATTCACAAACAATTTTAAAAAAATTTACTCTCTCGGTAGAAAATAGTATAGTCCGCATCAGTTTCCCTTGACTCGTTTCAAATCCAGTTCGTAGAACAACTGCTATGCAGCCACCATCAGGGGTTTTCATATGAAATGTCTGTCTCGAGGAAAAACGAAATGTTAAAATTTGTCTCCAAATACCCATATGAAATGTAATGGAGGACAAAAATCACCTTATCCGGTGTGTGCTGCAATATCTTTGTACCGCCAAAAAGAACATTTGCTTTGTCTCGCCTAGGTGATAGATTCTCTTCAATTCCTCTACCCATTACTGAAACCTGAAAAATGCTTGTTCTTTGAGAGAAGAATTTCAGATAAGAATAAAGCAAAGAATTGCTTAAAAAGGATGACTGTCTTCAAAGCTGGTTCCAGATTAGACTCAGTTGCAGTTGCACATTCTTCAACAAATAAGTTTTACAGGCATGGCAAACACAGTGCATTCACAAGCAGATTGGGATGGGGGTTCGATAGAGGTGAGATACGGCGCTTAAAAACCTATCATCAAGTCTCAGTGCAGATGTAGAGAATCATTTTGTGGCACTAGGGAGGAGGCAACATTTTCTTGGAAGCCACTTGACTTGGCCGTAATCTATTTGAAATTAAGCCCTGTTTAGCGAGCATTAAAATTAGATTTTTAGTATATTTCGATAAAAGTTGATGAAATATGTGTTTGGAAAGTTGTGGGACACATGAAATGTGTGGTTAAAACTAATTATTGACTTCGACTTAGACATAGGTTAAAATCTAGATTTTAATTTCTACCAAACATGGCATAAGAGATAATTCCAAAACCTTGACTTCAAAGCCTTTTTTGTCTTCATTATTCCTCCTATATGCAGAAATTAAGCAGCAAAGAAATCTAATCCAGGTCTTATACCTGGGAAAAAGCTACTTGCTAATTTGCTGAAAGCATGCATTATACTGTGCCACTGTTTGGGCTCCGTTTTATTTCAAAATGCATTCTTTCTTCTTTTCAACCACACATTCTCCAATAAAATAATATTATACGTAAATCCAAAATTATCCTTATTTTTTAATCACATTCTCCAAAAAAGCACCATTCCAAAATACATTTTTCCCCAAAACTAATTTTAATGGAGCCCAAACAGGGGCTTTACTTTTTTATGTTGGATCAAGAGAATAATCACAATTTGAAACCAACATCAATTCTAAGCATGCCCCGTATTAAGCCTGTGAATGCAAGTTCTCAGTTTGTCCAGATACAGGTATCTAGATCCATGGATCCAATTATAAATACCACAAAAAAAATAATCAAACCAAGAAAATATCATATGAGTTTTTCCATATATAGGACACACGGAATGTATCATCAGACCAAGAATACAAGCGTCCCGATACATGTGGATAATGATGGAAACTTATCCCAAAAGAAAAAAGAGAGAAAAGATCAGAGAAAAGAATTGAATACTACCTTCCATTGAGGGGTCGACTCGCCGGTTAGAATAGCTTCATTAACGATAGCACTCCCAGCTAAAATAAGCATATCTGCAGGTACAGACTTGTTTTCTCCGCTCTGATCAGTAGAACGGCTGATTGAGACAACATCCCCAGGAAGAAGCTCAGTCCCTGACATCTTCACCCATCTAAATCCCAACTTTAAACAGTCAATGCAAAAAAAAAAAAAAAAAATCCTCCATAAAATAAAAACGTGAAAAATCAAAATGAGAGATGATGTTTTAATCGCATTTTTGGGTAACATACTTCCCACAACGATACACCATCAGTGTTTGGCTGTCCACTTTTACACGTCTAAGCTCGGTTAGGGTCTTCAAACGACTTTTTGCCATAGTAGACTCAAACATGAACAGCATGAATAGGGTGAAGAGACTGTAATACCAGTACTCATCTAAGCACCATAGCCCCACACAGAAGACCTAAATGTGGTGTTCAGCATTGAAGTTTGAAGTTTAATGTACAAATAGATATAGAATTATAAATACAAAGACAAGTGTCAGTATAAATCGTATTTGGGGGAAAAAAAACAGAAAAAAGAAACTGAATCGGAAACAAGCAAATCAGAATGACAACAAACCTGAAATACAAAAAATGGTTCCATGATTTGCTCTTTCATTAATTTTGAGAATGTCGGCTGAGGATATTCAAATCTACATAATCAAGATCCGCATTAGGAGCAGAATTAAAGCTACTACAATTGAACACACATGGTTTCTCCATTAATAATAAGTGCCATCAATCTACAGGGAGAACATATATGCCTTCAACAAAATAATTATAATAAACATAGATTTTTGCTTATTATACCGAGTAAAATAAGCAATTGTTGTTACGAGTAAATAATTACAATAAACATAGATAACACTAAATAATTATAATAAATATAGATTTTTGCTTATTATACCGAGTAAAATAAGCAATTGTTGTTACGATGAACATACACAAATACAACTAATTTCGAAATAATTTGATCATGCATCGCATCCACAGAGAAAAATTTGAAGTTTTCAAGGACCAAGTACAAGAAGACAGCAACAATATTAACTGCCGAACTGCACAAATAATTTCAGTCAATTAAAGCATATAATTTGCAACATTGTGTACTCTATTTAGAAAAATGAAATAAAGATTACGCAGCTTGGAATATAAGCAGATGTGTCTCCTAATATATATATAGGCCAAAGGAAACTGTTGGAATTGATATCTAATATCTTCATTCTCACAAATGAAAATTTCTTCAAATCAACGTGACAGTCATCAACATTGAAATAGACCAAAAAAGAGTGGTGAAACCTACACATTCCTTCCCCATTTCTCAGTAGCAGCAACAACTTTAGCTTCAGTACCATAGCCAGTATTTTTGAGATAATACCCAATTTTTTCCTTTGAAGGATAAGGTAGTTTGCAAAAGGTATTTTTCTCTTTTGAATAGATGAACCTTTGCTTCCTGAAATCAAAATAAATCTCTTCCACGTCTACTGAATTTGATGAACCTGCCAACTGAGGAAGCACATAAGTTAAATTGAGTTAAAAATGTCGGCAACAATTACCACATTTTTATAGAAATTCATTTATTTTCATGAAGAGTATAGTTCGAGGAAAACTTCTAGCGGAAGTTGTGACCCCAAAACTTATAAAGGAAACATCCAGAAATGATAAGATAGAAATTCTAGATACTATGGCGAAAATATAAGCAATATATTTTTTCATGAACAAAAGGAAAGTATATTTCCATTGCTGTAGATATTTGGCATATAAATTTGTAAAACCAGAATCTTCCATTGGCTTTATTTTATTTATTTGTTCGTCTATTTATTGATAGAATTTCAGCCATATTGCTTAAATTGTTCTCCAAGCTCCAGGAAACAGGCTCACGATGGAGAAGTTCTTAAGTGCAATCATCACTTGTGTGAATACATTATTGGGTCCGAGATGGAGACTGTATGCTTCACAATACCCTCGCCTTATACTGCTTAAGCACACGATTAGACACCCTGTGGCCTATGCAAACAGGAGATGAGAAACATGAATGGTTAAACGGTCACCATTTTCTGTATTTTTGCCACATTAGTATTCCAATTTCTCGCTTCTATAATTTTTTGGCCACTTGTACAAGATGAACATGTACCTTCAATCAATGGAGTGTTTTTTATTGCTTCTCAAACAACATCAAACTTCAGATAGTATGTACATCAAGGCTACAACCACACCGTCAGGCCTCAATGCCATAAGTATAAACAAACATCTCTTTCTACATAGACGTACAAATATATGTGCTTACAACTGTCTATAAATGGGAACAATATGAAACCTATATAACACAATTGCAGTAGACTATTTGACGAACTTCTGTTCAACTATTGACATATTTACATAAATAGACGAGGAAAAACAAAACTATTATTCATTGTGACCTAAGAATGGAAAGTGCATGCAGAGAGAGAGAGAGAGCTAACAAGTATCCAACCTTCCGAAAGTGAAGTGGCACAATTTCCTTAGAGCCCGAGAATTTAGCTGGAGTAACTTTGCATGTATCTGCAAGGTGAATATCATTAACCTGCCAAACAAGCAATCAGAGTGATTTAGTAAATGATAAATTTGAAGCAGAACCCTATATGTTTTCAGCCAAAGATTAATAAGTAAAATCATATTACACATGCACAAACACATTCAGAAAAAGAACATCAAATTATTAAGACATTTCTAATTAACAAGCATATTCTAAAGTGTCTTTAAACAATGTTAATATTTAGGCCCCGTTTGATTCTCATTCTTTGTAGAATGAAAATGAAAAATATAGCCATTATGGCTCCACACGAGATGTAAAGTCAAAATTGATTACTGGATGTGATAGATAACGGTCATATTTTTTATTTTTACGGATGAATAATGGGAAACAAACGGGGTCTTAAAGACACGTAAAACATAAAATTTGATTAATAAATCCAGGAGCATGGAAGTATGAAAGAGAAACTACAGGAAGGTTAATTACAAGATCTGGTTTAAGAATTAGAGAAATGAGAAAATACATAATTAAATTATTGAATTGTATCAATCTTCAAACTGTGCAAGCAGAACTAAAAAATAGATAATACATAAATTAATTATTGAATAAGATCAACTTTCAAACACTTTTAATCGAATAATGACATTTTCTTAAAAACAAGAAAAATGAAAATCTTTTAATTGAACAATGACAAAAAACTGCAAGAACAACAGTAAGAGAATGAAAATATTAGAAGTGGGTAATTTTTGGAACAGTAAAGTGAACCTTGGAGTATTGAACAAAGCATTTGAAGTCAACAGACCAAACGGTGAACAGGAAAACAAGAATGTGTAGAGCTACAAGGCTACCCAGAACTATGAAGGCATCCACAGCATCCAAGCTAGGGACTATAGCTGCCAACCAGGCACCATACATAATAGCAAACGGCCACAAATCCAAACGCCATGCCCAGTGCCTCTTCCGCAAAAAATCGACACTGTCCACTACTTTCCCGCCCACGTGGAACCTTGACATTTCACTTCTTCTGCTGCTTAAATTCCAATTATCAGTAATTTCCTGGATGGGAAAAAAGAAAATTTTGAATTTGCTACACCTGTAGGGAAATATAAAAGGCGAACAATTTTTTTCTCTTCAGTATATTGTTAGTAAAAGAAAAATATCACTCAGCATACATGAGAAGGACCTCAAATTTGTGAACTTTTTTATTTTTTCTCATGATCTATTTAAATAAGATACAAATAACTGAATGTCCTCTAAATTTACTTAAAATTCAGCAATGGAAATTCTAGCTTTGCAACCTTTCCAAGCGCTTATACTGTGTTTGAAAATCATGATTTCAAAGGCAATCACATCTTTTTTTTCTCTCTTTATTGAGTTCAGAAAATACAAACCAATCACAAAAACATGCACAATTGTATCAGCTACTCTACTTTTGCCAGGAGCCGGGAAGTGTAACATTGCTAGGAAGGAATGGGACTTGGCCTGGCCTACTCCATCTAAACATTATTCCAAACCCGCCCTGCAACCTGATTCCCATTCCTACCCAGGGCCGGAGCCACCTGGGGTCTAGTGCTGGCAACTGCCCCCACAGGATTTTGGTCCTGCTTATTTCAACTGTTACACTTGTGGGGCAGCCAGTTTTCAAGGCAAGGAGAAACCATAGACAAACGCATCAAAAATTCAAGAGATATGTTGTCGAAAAAATGGATGTCGCCAGAGGTAGATTACCATCAAGAAAAAACAATTTACGGAAAAATAAATAAATTAAAAAGAGTTGAATTGAAATTAAATCATTCACAACAATCAGATCGAGTGTGATTTCAACATATAAAACCCCTTTATATACTAATAATAAAATCCGTACGACCTTCCAAGTTTGGTGATGAAAAAATTGAGTAGAAATCACTGCAGTACAAGATAAATTGGTGCCAAGGGGGTGATGAATATTTCTCCCTTTCCCTCTCCTTCCCACCAAATTGTTCCCAATTTTTAGTGTAATACGAGGAAGAAAACCAGAGCCCCTTGTCCCCTTTGCTCTATGAACAAGACTCGAAGAGGCATGGGTTATAGTTGGGCTTTACAAAAAATTTCCCAGAAGAATGTCGTTATAAGGATAATAAATGGACCAAACTGGACCGGGTCCAACCGTACCCGGCCCGATGTCAGAGTACAGGCCCAAACATTTACAGCTTGCGAAGAATTGAGGAAGAGCGAGAAGTCCTGAATCCCAATTCCCAAATTTCACCCAAAATCGAAGAATCAATCAATCATTCAATCCGATGGAGGTGCCGGGTTCATCAAAGAAGATGATAGCTACACAGGAAGAGATGGTGGAGGCCAAGGTTCCAATACCATACAGAGACCAATGCGCCCATCTGCTGATCCCACTGAACAAGTGCAGGCAGGGCGAGTTCTATTTGCCCTGGAAGTGTGAGGCGGAGCGCCACACGTATGAGAAGTGCGAGTATGAGCTTGTCATGGAGAGAATGCTCCAGATGCAGAAGATCCGTGAGCAAGAAGCCAAAGTAAAAGGGTCTCAGAAAGGCCAGTTGCCCATTCCGCTCATCCCTAAAACAGCCGATGCTTGACTATGAAAGGTGATTTCTTTAAGCCCTTGTTAAATCTAATTGTGGGTTCTATGAAATTAATAGCATAATGATGTATTTAATTGCTTTCTATACATTGCTGGTTATCATTAATATTGTGCGTTTGTCCTATATTTTTCTTAATTGTGTTCTTGATTGATGGGTTTTCTTTATTTCTCAAGAAAATTTATGTTTTGCATAATCTAAATGGGAAGCTATAATAATATTTCGTTTTGCCAGGTCAAGATACAATCTATTAAATTTATGATATGACTTAGTGTGCTGAGCCAATGTGCTTTATGAAGTCTTATCTCACTCTGACAGGACGATTGATTGAAGTATCTGAATAATCACTTATGCTGACATTGGATTTTTTATTAATGGGGTTTGAGTTTTTGATTAGCGACATTCTCTTTTCCTATGAATCTCTTTTTGGAGATTATTGTTGTGGGAAGAACCTCAATTATGCAGCTCAACCCCCTACTGATAAACAATGGAGGCTACTTCAGCTGGATGAGCTGAATGTAGAATCAATTTTAAGAAGATAATAGAATTGGGAGGGAAAAATGAATAGAACGTGAAAGAGAGAATAACAGAATTATTAGCAATTATCATTGAAATCAGATTACATATGATTCTTTACAGATCACATGGTTCAGTATATATAAGGCAATAGATTAAAAAATGCACTTCTAACTGAATTGACAAGAAACGTATTAACTATACTATTACACTTTATTGAGTGCAAATACAGTGAGTTGCAAATACGGTAACTTGTTTAAATGATAAACGGTGAGAGTGTGCAAATACGGTAGGCGCAATTATGGTGAATTGCAAAAACGGTATCTTCTGACTTAATGAAACGGCGTGATTCTAGAATTCAAATTTTAGTTAATTGCCGTTATTTTCTTCCTCTATTCTCTGGTTTTTCTTCTACATTCTTCTTCCTCGTTTTCCCCATTGATTCCTTACATGACAATTATCTGAGTGTTTTTTTCCATAATTTTTTAATTTGAGCTTACTGATGGGCTTCTCTTGTTTTTTTATATGAATTATCTGGTTAACTCATATAAGTTTATTTTATGTGTTTGAAGTAATGATTGATTGGTTTCTTGTGTTTCTGTGGGTTTGCTATCACAGTTGCTTTTTACATATCCATGTTTGCCTGTTTGCTAAGTTCTATGTAATTGTTCTAATTTGAATATTTTATCAATGAAGATTTGTGAAATTGAGGATTCACATACAAATTGATGCCTCATGTGTGTTTATGCACTAATATCTTCTATCTAATTTGTTTTGTTGATCTGTAGGTAAAAAAGTGGTATTTTATTTACAATTTTAAGCGTTTTTTGTGATAGTTTTTTCTCAGAATCTTTTAACTATAAAGAGGGTGAATTCGAGTTCATCAATATTAGGTTGTTGACGGAAAATTTCTGTTCAAGTTACCTGGTTTTGACTGCATATTGTTTTGACTGTATATTGTTAAGCCATTTAGTTTATGGCTGCTTTCTCAAATACAAGTGGGTTTCCATAGAAGTTTGGCATTTCCTGATTACCTCCTCTTGTGGTTTCCCTCTTTTTTAGGAGTCAATTAGAAATCTTGTCTATACAACTGTTACCGCATTCTTATAAAATAGTCACATGGGTTGATGATGTGGTCATGACCATATGAGACTCTGTTGAATCTAGGAGAAGACTCTTATGTTTTATAATTTCCTTTCTTTTGTTTAAATAGAAAATTATGCTAATTGAATCTATATTCTTTACTTATGTCACCATCAAAAAATCTTCAAACATGCGAGACTGATAAGCAAATGAAGTCAGTCAATTGACCTTCCTAGTTAGATTGTGTACTCATTCCCATCCTGATGGACGCACCAAGTTTTCTTATATAGAGGAATGTTATTTTAAAAGCACTCACTGTTTATATTTTATATTCTGATGTTATAGATTGTTTCGATGGTACTCTGGAACTTGGTGCAGATTTTATTTATTAATTTATGTTGAACAAGATACCCTTGAAATCTGAAGTTAAGATGAAAAGCAAGAGACTTAAATTTATCTAAAGTTTCTTTTTGTAGATTTGTTGCCTTCAGGGATTTTAGAGTTACTTTATAAATAAAAAGAAAATTGTGTCTGAAGTGGCACTAGGGTGAAATTTGCTTAAGTTTACAAGTCAGTCAAACTCATTTGTAACTTTTAGTTTGAATATGTTTGCCTAAGTTTATAAGTTACTTTGTTTATTTCCAAACTCCATCCGTGCCTATGTGGGGGATTCGGCCTAGACTCTAGCCATACATCAATAATGAAAAACACACAAGGGAGGGGGATGCGACCTGGAACTTTACCTCCAATCTTACAAACTGAGGATAAGAAGAGCAATGCGAAAAATTAAACTTGGAGGTACTACTTATATTACAAGAGTTCATGGAAATCAAATTTTTTTTATGATTCATTTCCATTCTACTTCTGAACATACGGGAGCTGTAATTGGTCAAACCTCAACAGCATAAGAAGATATCCCTTCACATTCTTAGGCAGTAAAATTGTGATTTCATCACTATTAATCCCTTCATGAGCACGAAATCAACCACTGCATTACCCTCTTGATAAATATGTGAGACTTTTGTACAAACTAAAGGCACAAGGCATTTAATTTATTCTACTACCGACTGTATATTCTGAGGATAGTGCCTACTGGTGGTGGCAAATTTTATTGCTAACATGGAGTATAATTCAAACTAGACCTTCTTTAAGCCTGACTGCAGAAAGTTCTTGCATAAGTGCTCTCGATTCTGTTTCCACATTGGTTCGCTGTCCAAACAGTTCAAAGAAAACAATACTGATTTACCTTCACTATCTCGTAGAATTCCTCCTCTGGATCCAAGACATGGATTACTGTTTTTGCATCCATCAGTGTTAAATTTGAGAGATCACATCTCTGATTTTACCCCTTTCACCTGGATTGCTTATGGAGTCGTCTTCAGGAAATTGATGCCCTTATCATGTGCAATGTGAATGTCCTCTATAATGTTCCTCCAAGAGTATAACTTGGCTTTGGAAAGCATAGGAATAATGTTATCAATCCAATCCTCCAAATAGTATGGCCAAAGTCCATAGCTTTATGTTTAGGCTTCACATCATTCCACTCAATACAAAGAATTCATCTTCAAAAGATGAAATTAGGGAACAAGGTATGAGCATGGCCCAGTTTAAAACTGTGAACCCAATTTTGCAGTAAGTCGGATGCATCGAGTTAATACTTAATAGTTACCTCTTAAAGTGAAAAATATTCCTTATTTTGATAGTATGTGGGGGGCTATACTATCAAAACAAGTTAATTATTAATGACTTAAAAAACAGTACCAAAATCCATATTCCTAAATTCAAATATTTTTGAGTCATTGGAAAATAAATTCAGAGATTAGTTATTCTAAGCTTATTATTAAAATAATAGTTGATAGAAGGTTCAAAATTATGAAAACAATAAGTACTCTAATTAAGTATGTTGCAAAATTTGATAATATAATTTAAATAAAGTTTCTAGAATATTAGCTTTCTATTAGTTTCTTGAATCACTTAAATATTGTTTATGTAAATAATAAAAAAAGTTAATTTACAATCAGCATAGCAAGCAAGAGGCTTATAACCATATCTTCATCACAAGCTTTAGGAAATAAAAGCATTCCCTCTTGAGATCATCTTTAATCAGAGTCACCAGTCAAGTCTGGATGTGAAGAATAGAGGGTAATCTGTTGGAGTGAATTTGCTTCAAAAATGTGTTTTTATTTGCGGTGTATGTTTAGCACCAGTCTTATGTTCGTATATATCACATATACACACGACATAAACTAGATTAACAAATTTTCTCTTTGGCCCTATTCTGGCGTTGTGTTCGTATATGAAGTCTACTTCAGACTTTACAGAGAATTTTTGGGCCAATTTCAGATGCATGAAGCCTGACATCGTACATCCAAAGACACTTTTCGTATGTCTCTAGTCCTTTAATCTGGCCTTCATGCTTTGTCCAAAACACCTCAAATGATCTGTGATTCAGTTTCTCGCCTCGCGGTTTAAAACTCTTGTTGATGTTAGGTTCCGAAGAACTCCCATCAATTGCCAGAGTCAAAAGACCTTGTCTGACCTATGAAACTCTTCCTCTTTCTGTTTTGATAATAAACATAACTATATCAGTTATTGAAGCATATCTATAACTGGCAAGTGGATAATAAATTTTTTTTTTTTATAGGTAATCAGATAATTTTATTATTAATTAAAAGAGAATACACAGGAAGTGTATAATCACTTTAAGCAAGACAAATACACCATGAAATTAGGCAGCCCCTCTATAGGATTAATAGCCGCAGCATTAAACCAATTATACAAAGTCAAATAAAACATTTCTCTTATCTGCTCTGTTGTCTGTATTTGGTCTTCAAAACAACGGTTATTCCTTTCTCTCCATGCACACCATACAATGCATCCCAGTATAAGATTCCATAAAAACTTGCTATCCTTGTCACGAAGTTTTCTCCTCCATGCCCGCAACACGTCCTCTATACGTCTAGGCAGCACCCAAACCATATTTTGGGAAGCTAGAATATTGTTCCACATCCAACGAACACCATCACAATGAATGAACGAGTGATCATTCATCTCCCCATCCCTCTTGCACATGTAGCACCACGCTGTTACATAGAAGCATTTTCTTCGGAGATTATCCACCGTTGACACCTGACCCCTCACAACCGTCCACAATAAAAATGCCACCCGTGGGACAATTTACATTGCCACACCATTTTCCAGGGAAATAAGCTCTCAACAGGTCCCAAGAGAGACCTAAAATAAGTGCGAACTGAAAAGACACCATCCCATGTCATCCTCCATCTGCTACAATCGTCCTCTCCTACCCGAATTTGTATCTCATGCAGAGAGGTCAAAAATTGCGCATAATCATCAAATTCTCAATCTTGTAAACACCTCACAAAAGTAATGTTCCAACTGTAATTCTCATTTTGAATGACTAGTACATCGTAGAAGGCACTAAAGCAATGCGGTGCAAGGAGGGAAAGCCTGTCTTCAGCGGTTGATCTCCACACCAACAATCATCCCAAAATCTAATATCATTACCATTTTCCACTGTAAAATTCAATTTGTCCCGAAAGTCACTCCATCCTCGTCAGATATACCTCCACAAACACACCCCATAAGAACCACGACCATCAACAGTACACCACCCCCCTTCCATCACGCCATACTTCGCTCCAACGATTTCTCTCCAAAAACTCTCCCTCTTCACTCCAAATCGCCACAACCACTTTCCCAATAAGGCCTTATTAAATAAAACCACTCTTCAATCCAAGGCCCCCCATAGTCATAGGGGAACAAACCGTACCCTAATTAACCAAGTGAAATTTCTTCTCCTCCCCCAATCTTGCCCAAAGAAATTATCTTTGAAGCCTCTCTAATCTATTTGCCACTGCAACCGGAATGGGAAACAATGATAAAAAATAAGTAGGGAGATTAGAAAGAGTAGATTTAATGAAGGTAAGTCGACCTCCCTTAGAGAGATACATACGCTTCCACCCTGCTAGCCTCCTCTCCATCCTTTCCACAATACCATTCTAAATATGTGTACTTTTAAACCGTGCCCCTAATGAAAGCCCTAGATATGACATAGGCAACTCTGCAATCCTACATCCTAATATGTTAGCCAGTGCCTCCACGTTAGCGACCTCTCCTACTGGAATAGTCGATTTATCTTCAATCCAGACACAGCTTCAAAACATAGAAGCAAGCAGCTCAAGTTCCTGAATTGTTCATCCTCTGCATCACATAAAATCAACGTGTCATCTGCAAATAACAAATGGGACACTTGCAAGTGACCAACCATAAAGCCTCTTATCAAACCCTCTTCCACTGCTTTTTTAAGTATCCTACTGAAAGCCTCCATCACAATAACAAAAAGCAATGGAGATAATGGATCCCCTTGCCTCAATCCTCTAGCGCTCTGAAAATAACCCTCGGGTGTACCGTTGACCAGCACTGAGAATGAAATAGTAGAGATACAAAACTGAATCCACTTACACCATTTATCCCCAAATCCACATCGTCTAAGCATAGACAAAAGGAAACCCCAGTTCACATGATCGTAAGCATTCTAAATATCTAGCTTACATAACATCCTTGGAACCCCCAGACGCAATCTTGAGTCAATGCACTCATTCGCAATAAGTACAAAGTCTAATATCTGGCGCCCTTTTACAAATGCATTCTGAAACTTAGATACTACTTTCTCCAGCACCTCCTTTAATCTGTTCGTCAGAACTTTCGCAATAATCTTATACACCCCACTAACTAGGCTAATCGGGCGGAAGTCCTTAATATCAGTTGTTCCCGGTTTCTTAGGGATCAGCACAATAAATGTAGCGTTAGAACTTTTCAGAAACCTGCCACATTCAAAGAAATAAGTGAGAACTACCATAATGTCTGATCTCACAACTTCCCAACACGCCTTATAAAATGAGAACGAGAAGTCGTCCGGTCCAGATGCCTTGTCATCATTCATACTAAATACTACATCCTTAACTTCATCCTCTCCAAATGGTCTTTCTAGCCAACTGGCATCCTCCTCCGTGATAGTAGAAAAATTCAACCCCTCTTAGCTTTGACCTCCACTCAAACTGCTCCCGATAGAGATTCTGATAAAAGTTCACCATTTGACTTCTGATTTGTTGTGGCTCCTCATAAGTAACTCCATCTACCTCCAATACTGTGATAGAATTATTGTGCCTATTAGAATTGGCGACTCTGTGAAAAAACTTAGTGCATTTATCCCCTTCTTTCAGCCACATAACCCTAGACTTCTGGCGCCAAGCAATTTTCTCCATTTCGACCAACCTCTCCAACTCTTCCCTTAGTACTCTACATCTCTCCATCTCCTCTCTAGTCAACCATCGGCTCTCCTCCCGCCTATCCAACTCTTCTACGTCTGAAAGGCACTGAATTTTACGATAATTCACATTGCCTACAACCTCCTCATTCCATCTCTTTAAGTCCCTTTTCAAAGCCTTCAACTTCTGACCCAATACATAACTAGGAGACCCCCTGACTTCATAAGATGCCCACCAAGTCCGAACACGCTCCCCAAAACCTTCAACTTTCAACCACATCTTCTCAAACCTAAAATGCCTTCTTCCACTACCCCTCTTGTTCCCAAATAACGAAATAGGGAAGTGATCTGAGAACACCCTCCCCAATCTTATTTGAGTGACATCTGAGTACTTGACCTCCCACTCTCCACAAATTAAGAACCTATCTATACGAGAAAGAACTGGTTGTTCCAAATTAGATGACCATGTAAAATCTCCTCCAATCAAGAGCATATCCATCAACATATTTTTCCTAATAAAATCTGAAAAATTCTCCATAGCCCCAGTTAGTCTCCCACCACTCGACCTCTCAGTAGGAAATCGAATCACGTTAAAATCACCCCCAATACACGTTGGGAGGTTCCACCAAGCTATCATACAGCCAACTCATCCCACAAGTCCCCTCTACTTACATCAGAATTAGGCCCATAAACTCCTATGAGCATCCACTTGAATCCATCCCCAATATTTCTAAATGAAATCGATATAGAGAACAACCCCACACTCACCTCCTCCATCTCAAGCACTCTAGAATCCCACATGACTAGCACGCCTCCCGATGCACCTGATAACCCCAAAAACTGATACCTTACATGCTCCGCCCCCCCCATAAGCTACTAATCACAGCCCTCGAAATGAACTCCAACTTAGCTTCTTGTAAGCAAACAAGATCTGCCCTCCATTCTCTTAGCAGATTTCGAACACCTAGCCTCTTCCCGACTTCGTTGAGCCCCCTTACAGTCCAACTAATAAGTTTATGTGTCATTTTAACACTTCGTCATCCCTCCCCAGTATTCCTCTCTTAGACTCATCACCCTTCCCATCATAATTTACTGACCATTCGAGCCGCTTAAGTTCACGATCACCCTTTCTTCTTGATTTACCTCCTTGTATACTCGTCTCTTGTCCCCTATTAGCCTCTAGTTCTTTGAATAATTGTAAAAGTCTGTCTTCATATCCATCACAGGACACACCAACCAACTTACTGAAATTCGGAATTTTTTGCAGAACCCAATTTGAAGGTGGGTGTCCAACTTCAACCACATTCATTTTCACTATTTCCTCTTCGTGACAGCACTCCAACTGATCTAATGATTATCCCTCCACTTCCTCCACATGTGCTTCACTGCCAATTCCCCCCTTCTTGACATCATCTACCCACAACACCAGTGTTTTTTCAATCCCCATATCACTTTCTTTTAGAGGCTTTGAGTACCTTCTGTTATATGTGTTCACAACCCTAGTGTCCATCACACTCAATGCCACCGTCTCCAAATTCTCCATACTCGGCTGCCCTTCCTTAGGCAAAGGTGCCACCTCCCGTTCTGCTTCAATCGCCAAGTCTATATCATCCCTATCCAACCCCACTAAGTCAACATCGTCGTCATTCTTAGAGCACCCCACTTCAAACCGCTTATGAGACTCACAAATGGGTTCTTTAGTATGGTCTGCAATTGATGAGAACTCCTTATGAGTCGAGTTTGCTCCTTGTTCTCCAACAACTGGGTACTCATCCACTCCAACCCCACACTTGCGACAGCATAGCATCCTGGAGTCCGTTTCTGACCTGCTTCCTACTAGCCTCATTAATTCATCCAGCGCCCCTTTCAACTCCTGCACTCGGACCATTATTTCTGCCCTATCCACACAACAGTCATGTAAACCTCCAGCATTTTCTTCCATAATTTTGGACACCATAAGTTGACCTTCATTTACACTAGCATCAGCCGCCCTTTCCCTTTGTCGTAACACCAGTGGATCAATATGTTGCGGGACATGTAAGTTTGCTATAACTTCTGCATGAGTCAACCTTTGTTGATTTCGTTCATCCACTATTCGACGTTTGGCCTTATCCCTAGCAACAAATGAATCGACAACTGCTTGAAGGACATGCGAGACTAACGTCCATCCCTCTCCATTCACACCTTCTGGCACCATGACAACCCCCTTCTTACGCCTCTCCCCATATTGTGCTATCATCAAGTATCTACCACGCCGGTTCACACAACGTTGTGCCAAAAAAGCTCTGGAGGATTCATTGAATTTAGAGATAGAACTCTCCAATGAACTAGTCCTCATTTTATCCACCATATTCACCATCCAACGTGTGCCAAACCTCCCCACATAAATCTCCAACGTGCGCAAGTGGATAATAAATCTCCATCTTCAAATAGATAAAGTCAAGTCAAGAACAAAATACATTTGCCAACTACGGATAATTAAGTAGAAATGAATGCCCTTAAACTACTTATCCATAGAAATCCACAAGGGCGGTTGAAACTGAAACCTGTCTCATAACGATATTTTCTCTCTTTTGCTTCCAAACTTCGAATTTAGCCAAAAAAAAATCTGATTTGCATTCCTTCAGCAATATTAATTCATGCATGTACATGTGACCAACCAAATGGTGATTAATGGAAATTCCCGTGAATCTTCTTATTTCTTGCTACACATTACCTTGTAATTTATCCCTTTCTCCATACACTACCGATTTGATGAAGGCCATGATTGTGTCAGACATGCTGATCCAGTCATAAAAGCTGTGTGCTTCATAGTAACTTTTTCTTTCAGTCAGAAAGGGTATCGTAATACAGTATAGAATTGGTTTGGAAGATTAGAGATCTGTGGGCTATCAGGTTGCATGTTCAGCATTGTGACACTACCATATACTGTATATCCTCGATGTTTATACGTTTTGAGTGGTTGGTTTATACCTTGTATCGAGTGAAAAGTTTTCTGAGGGAAGCGAATTGCTTAAACCTAAATAGAGAGCTGTAGCTTTTAAATTTTCATATCCTGAATAAGGAAAAACCTTAGGTCTCTGATCGAAGAGACGATGCCTCACTCATTTACTTGTAGAATCAGTTTCTCTTTCTTTATGGCATGACAAGGCTATAATACATCCTCTTTATGGGGAACTTGAGTGCACTAGAGACTAAACTCGCTTAGCTGAGTTTCACTCTTCAGAATATTTTATATATCTTATCATCTATATTACCATATTAGGTGCTCATCTATATGGATACTGTACAATGTACATGTATTATCCTTAAAAGTGATTTGGTTTTGCTTAATTATTACAAGGTCAATTTTCAAATCATGTTGTACTTTTATTTTTTACTAATTATATTTTGGTTATTGGCATCTGCGGCCTTCAAATAAGAGCCCTGCTAGTACTTTTAGAAAATAAAAACATTTTTAAGAAGTAACGTATCTTGCTTGCTTTCATTACATGTTCGAAAGTGCAATGATTTTGTGTAGAATGATATAGTTCAAGATCCAGTGCCTCCTCTTTGTCAACTACCAAAAATAATCTAGTGACTTATCTACGTGAGATTTTGTTGCCCTTCTCCATGGATTAGCTTTATATGAAAAAAATTGAACTCGATAACCTGTGAACTTCAGAATTATGGTTCTGGAACAATTGCAAAGTCCAGGTAGTTCTGACGTGTGCCAATTTCAGTTTCTGATTATTCATTTTCCACAAGAATCTAGAAACCTGGCATGTATCTATGATTGCTATATCCTACATATCTTTGAGCTATTCAGGATTTGAAACTTATGAGAAGCCAGCAAGTTGGCTCTTCGATCTTTCTGTACAAATTTAAAGCAAAGGAAATTTTGTTGCTATTGTTGATATAATTAACTTGCTGATGATTTTCAGCCACAGCCGTATCCAGGCTTTCTTATTTTGTCGTGGAATCCCTATTTGGTTCCTTTATTGAAGTACTCGCTGTTTCTTCTCTCTCCAGGTAGAAGCAACTGTGGGCAGTGGCAGTCATGGAGGACTTATTTGAGATTGTTTCGGTGTTATGTAAACATGATACTAAACTGCAATTTTCTGTCATCTGGTAATCCAGTTCCAAATAAATATTAAAATTGACATGGTGATTGTCCATTTGATGTCTGTTTTACAATGTTTATTCTGAAAAAATTCTTTAGTTCAAATTTAATGGAAGTTCATCATCCTTAACTTTGTCAAGGCTAGATAATGTCATTACTTACAGATTCTACTTGTAGAAATTTGATTTCTTTTTTGGCAAAAGCCTGGCAAAATCATAATATCGCATGCTTGTTCGAATTCTAACCCAGAAAGAAACTTGTTTAGAATTACATATATTTTTTTTTTCTTTTTTGAGTTTGTTCAGAAATGTTTTATTTTGAGAATCGTTTTCTCACAGCGTGACCATTTTAAAACGAAAATGCTAAGCGTAATTATTTGCATGGGAAAGACAAATTTGTTTACGTTCAAATATGTTCATTTGCTGCATTATATTTATTTTAATCTTGAAAGTTTGGCTCAATTTGCTCATATTGATTTTATGCTTGGCCTTAAATTTTTATTATTATTATTATTTTATTGTTCCCCAAATGAGACTCGTACATAGGTAATTGACATGGTAAAATTTCACTCTTACCATTTAAGCTAGATCTTGATCGTATCTCAATGTTTAATGAGAAATACTACAAAAATAGGGTCAAAACCCGGGTTAAAAACGGGGGACATATATCGAAGCATGAATGGACAGTTTAAAAAATTTTAAAATAAAAATAAAAAACATCTAATCAAATGTTGTCAACTTAGTATGTCTACACTTTTCTTGTTTTTAACTCTGTTCAACCATCATTATTCATGTTTAATTTAACAACTCCGCATCGGGAAAAACCAGTTGGAAAGTTTATGGGACTTTCTGAAGAATCGATGAGAATGGAGACAAAGCTACATGATTTGCCTTGGTACTATTATTATAGCGCAAGTCCTCCAACTTTCGGTAAAATTCAAATTCTCTTTCTTAGATTTTATTTATTTATTTCTACTATAAATATTTTCCTTTCATGATTTTAGTACAAAGATTTTCCTGTCTTCTTATTTGCTTGTACAAACATTATTGCTCTTTCCTTTTTTATTGTTCGAATTTTAGTGTCCCTTATTTTTCTTTTCATCGGTCCTTCAATTTTTATTTTTTGTAAAGTAGATTAAAGAACTTAATTTGAGTAAAATTGAACACCCATTTGATTTAGAATTTTTTAGAATATATGTTGTGAAAAGTAATTTTTTAGAGGACGCGCGATTAAAAAAAGTAAGGAAAGTCATAAATCTACGTACAAAAATATTTCATTAAAAAAAAAATACCATCTGTCCCGACTTAGGGACAGATTTAAAAGCATTTGGCGCTCCTCTATTGGAGAGGGGGCAGACAGACACAACAGCCTTCCAATAGGGGGTGCCAAATGTTTTTAAATCTGTCCTCAAGTTGGGATAGACAGCATGATTCTTAAAAAAATGTGTGATCGAAGATAAATTTGAAGAAAAATAATGAGCTAAATAAAAGAGATTGACATACATTCTAGAACATACAGTTTGGCATTTATTTGTGTCTATCGAACTAACCATTTGACTTTTCAAACAAAAGTGAATATAATTTAAGTGGTGACAATGACTTGTAGGTAATCAAAATGTTGTGCTGTACATTCTTGATTTGATTTTTCTATGATTATTAACTATTATGTCAATACTAACTACTGCACCTTTTACTATTTCAACAGTTTCTCAATGCTAATTTGTTTTGTTTTGCTTATCTGAGTTTCAATAATTTGGACTTTGTATAGAGTTGTTGAAATTGGAAAAGACTTTCTTCCTTGTCCTCCCTTAGTTGTTTCGCAATGAAATATCAAATTCTACGTAGCATTCAATTCAAAACACGGTCCAACAATTTGAAATTTAAAGTGCATATGTAGTAAGTTTCCTATATTGAACAAGACAAGTCAAAGCTCGACAAACCATTAAAAAACTCTTATGTTGACTCATAATCCATTCCGATCTAATATTACGACATTGAGCACATGAAACCAAGAACTTTAGGACATGCTAAAATAGTAACATTACCATTTTAGTATAGCCAGGACCTAAACCTACTTTTAAGGAAACTATTGTTTAGCAAACTACCCACCCAAAGTAGTTGGTAATCAAACAATCAACTAAGACCGTGCAAGGATATATTAGACAAAGCATAAACATCGAGTATAGCAACAACAGCCAAATTTGGTGTACATTCTATTTGACATCTTTTTGAACAAAATCAAATACGAACCAGACAACTTGAATTAGAGGATTACGATCAAAATTTATAAGGTATCTTCTAATAAATAAATAAAAACTAAATAATATTTATTTATTTTTTTTAAAAAAAATAACCGGGAAATTTTCATAAGTAAGATTATAATTTTGATCCAATTCAATAATAAGATAATAAGTTTCAACTTTCAAAAATCAGATTTTTGTTAATTTTTATTTATAATTTAATTAATTAAATATATATTTAATTAATTAAATATATTAAGATCACAGATCTATATAATTTGGTCACAAATTCACAATTTAGCTAATCACATATTTTCGGTCACAAATCAAAAATTTTAAATTTCAAAAATTATTTTACGTCATAATTCAAAAAATTTATAGATCACAATTTGTTCATCGATCACAGATTCACAATTTAATTAGTCACATATTATTTTTCGATCACAAATCATGTCACAAATTTTTTTACGGTCACAATTTTTTCCTTGGTCACATATGAAAAATTTATAAGTCACAATTCTTTATCAGTCACAGATCACGAACATTATAAGTCACAACTTAGGTCACACATTATTTTTTTTATCACAGTTCATTTTTTTCATTGGTCACATATTATTTGTTGGTAGTCGCAGCATAGGTCATAGAATATTTTGCACATAGCTCAGATCACAACATTGGTCACAGAGACTATACAGCACCACTTCACCACCACCACCGTCTTACATGCCCTAAACCTACTCCGCCGCTGCTACCACAGCCGGCCACTCACCACAACCACCATCACTAACGTCGTCAACACAACTTCACCACCACATTACCACCACCAACCCACACCACCACAGACACCATTTCTCTTCTCCAACACCACCGCACCACCACCAACCCGCACCAATATCACAGGCACCACAACCACCCAATCCGCACCACCACCACCACAATCTCGCGACGGAGCAGAGGGGAGGAAAGGAGAGGAGAGGAGTGGAGAGATAGAGGATGGGGCTTGAACCAATTGAACTGGACCTATTGAAATCGCCGACCACCAGCTGCAATATCGCCCAACGCCGACCACTACCACCTGCAACATCGCCTAACGCCACCACTACCACCTGCAACATCGCTCAACACCACCACTACCACCTCGTAAATCTGAAATTCTGAAAATCGCCGTCGCCGCCACCGCCACCCCACCATCAACGCCACCACTACAACACCGCCACTGCCGCCCCTTCGCCGGCACCACAACTACATCACCCAAACCAACAGCACCACCACACCGCACAACCACAAAAAATCGAATCAAATACAAAAAACTCCCAAAAAATTCGGAGTTACAGGGTCTGGTTCTTCATCATCATCTTCTAATTCATCGCTATGTTTCACGCTCGCTGGTCGCCGTCAATTCGGTGGTAACGGAGAAGGTCGCGACGAGGTGGGAAGAGAGAGAGAGCACAGGAGGAGCCGGGTTTTCAAGTGTAGAGAGAGAGAGAGAGAGAGATGGGTGTGTGGAAATTAAATTGAGATGTAGGATTTGTGATGTGTATATTGTATTATATATATTTAATAGAAATATTTATTTTATAAAAAAATTTAATTAAAATAAAACTTCTGATTTTTGAAAAATTAAACTTCCCCAATGGACCCCCCAAGTTCACCAATGAACAAAATGCCACATAAGATCCTATTATTTGACAACTCAAAAAAAAAAAACTGCCTTTCCATCCAACACATTTTTCTTTAAACAAAGTCGTAAAAGTTAATGTACAAAATACAAATGGCAAAATCCACAGTAACAATGGTAGTCGATCGAAATAAAATATAAATAAGAGCCGAATACAAAATCCTTCTCTACAAGATCAAGCACCACAGAGAGCAATAGAGAGGTCTAGATTAACATTATGATTTTGCGAAGAAGTCGAGTGCTGATTAGTGTTCGACCTACTGGTGTAGGTCGATGATACTACCTCGCTCGTGGAACAACCATTACTTTTCTGCAACGAAAGGGACAATGACAATTCGCAATTACCCTCAATTTTCTCGAGTTTCCTTTGATCAAATGATTCACATCGTTCCTTCTCTTGGTTCGGAATCACCTATCAAACAATAAGAGGTGTTAGTCAATCATATATCTCGAGTGTGTCGGAGTCATAACATTGTCTAATTCTATTTCATCCAGAATACCAAGAATTAATTTATCAAACCAAATAGACCATATTCTGAAAATATGGTGGCCCATTTCTATTAAGACACTGTCCCCAAATTTGTACAGACTATTCCATTGCATTAAATGTCTCATTATGAATTCCAAAAATTCCCCCAAGAAGCAAACCCACAGTTCAATATGTGAGATATTTCTATATTCTACTGCAAATAACCTAGGTGGCCTCCATGTAAACCATTGGATCATCGAATGTGGACACACGTACAATTGCACGTGCCACATGCAATTATCCAACGACAGCAAAGTGATATGTACACACGTGCCAAACAAGTAAAATTAAATTAAAACTTTTTTTTTATCTCAAATATTAAATTCACAGATACAATTTCAATGGACTCAAAACTGCATTGTTTACTAGTCAAACCATGAAAAGCTTCTACCAAGAATTGTAAGTCAAATAATACTTTGGAAAAGATTACGCACAAAGATTAAATTCTACATTCATACACAAGAATTGTAATCCTACTTTTTTCTTTAGGTAGCCTTGTATTAGAAAGGGTAGAATTATTGAAAGAATTTAGGGCATAAGATTTCAAACCTCACCTGCCACACTTTTCAATCATTTCTCACCAACTTGTACAACTTTCTGGGGTAAGCATGTGTTGGTTTATAATATTCTAAAGCATTTGAAAACATGGCTTCTTGTTCCAAGAAACTCATTGTGTGCTTCCATCTTGGGTCATTCGATTTTACAAAAGGTAGTAGTAGACTCTTCAATTGTAAGAGTGAGAATAAGATTTTTATTTTCCAAAGATGCATGGAGTAGAGAGAGAGAAACTCACAATCCACAGCTAAAAAGCTGTGCTAAAGAAGTTTTAAAAGAGAATGGAAGAGGTAAAACAGGAAAAAGTGGAGTTATTGTACCTTGAAAAACTCAGATTCTACTAGTGAACCTGCAATGGCTAAAGGATTGAGGTTGTGTAAGAAATCTTGCTGTAGCATAGAGAATGGAGTAGCAGTGCACATTGGAGGTGTTTCTTGAATCTGCCATTTGAATTTACTCTCTTCTTTGACACCTTTCTCAGCCCTAGTCTGCATGTAATCATCATCACAATACGGATTTGCGACTGACTCACTTATTCTTTGCTTCTCTGAGAAAGATTTAATCTCCCCGATTCGAGCTCTGACCAGAAGCAAAAAGAATATCAGGATTTTTCATGCATAAAATAGATCATTTTTAAAAGATAAAGCACAAGACAGATAGATTTACATGCAAATCCTTTTTGTTTCTGGCTACAACCATTTTTGAGAAGTGAGCCTAAGGCTGAGGCTGAGGCTGAGGCTGTAAAATTTGACAAAAAGCTCACCTTTTTACAGGTAGAGGAGAGTAAATGAACTTTGAATCTGATATTTCCAAGGGATTTTCTTGTTCAACACATCCTTCTTGATGATCTTCTTCAAGAAACTTTTTCTTCTGCTGTGTACTGCTGCTTCCGTCTACATTTGAATAAAAAAAATATTTGGTTAAATGATTTGGGAAGCAGTAGAACGGCAGTGTTTTTCATTAGAAATGCCAATATTAGAAGAATTTGAAGAAATGTGGGTTCATTCTCATGCTTATGGGAAGCAACTTTATCGGGAAATAAGTAATAAATGAAGGGAGATATCCACTCATTTCTAAGAGATATCAAAAGATACTATGTCATCAACATTAACAATGGACATGGATGTGTACTAATAGAGAAAATTACTCATCATCAATCAGTTCCCAAACTGCTTCACAAAAATCTATAACCAATGTGCCATTTATCCCTTGACATGCTCCCCTCCCTCCAACTGGTGACTTTGTGGGATTTTCCCTTAAAAAATCCATAAAAGTTAAATAGTTGAGCGTATAAGAGAAAAGATAATGAATATATACCTTGTTTGCTCATATCAGGCTTCATGCCTCTGTACATCTGTTCAATAACAAAGAGACAAACCCAGAAATGAAGAAACCCAAAATGGCGAGAAGCAAAAAATGAAGTGTAAAATGGAAAGATAAACCAACCTGTAGATGACTTTTAACGTGAGAAATGGTGAGTCCTCTAACATCCATCAACTGAAGAACAAGCTTTGGAGTTGCCTCTGTGCATCAGAAGAAAAAAGAATCCAGTCAAAGACCAAATAATAGCTTTTTAACATTAGAATGTGAATCCTCTTACATGCAGAATCACAGACATATTCACATGGATTTACAAGAAAAGGCACACTAAGATCGAGGACGATCAGTTGAAAAAGAAATAAAAAACCTGAAGGTTGAATAACAAAACAAAACTTGACAAAAATCCCTGCTAGAATATAAACAAATAAAGCTGGAAAAAAAAAAAACTTACTTTCCTGGCCTCCAAGCCTCTCTATGGCATGAACAAAACAGTGATGAAGATCAGGAGTCCATCTTAATCTAGGCACCTTTGATCTTACGTATTGCCTCACCCCACTGTTCCTTCCACAACTACCCATTCTTCAGTCTTCGTTACAAAAACAAAGAAAAAATAATTAAAATCTCTCGAAATAAAGGAATTTTGAGAGGTTTACTATATAGAGCTTCAACAAGAACAAGACCCCTTATATTGTGCTTTGAAAAGAATTCCCTTTTTAGGCAAAACCCGCTCCAAATGTTGAGGTGTATAGCTACAACATATATAGCTATGAAGATGGAAAAGGAAAAGGATAAGAGAGAGAGAGAGAGAGCTGGAAAGGGTGTCTGCAAATTCCGCAAGAAGGGTACCAATGGATATAGCTAAGGGTACTGTTGTGTTTCTTATTTGTAATGCTGCAAAAGAGAAAAAGAAAAATCTGGTCACGAGCTTCTAATCTTCACCTGTAACCCCGAAATGATTACCATTACAAATACCAACTGTATGCTGAGCCATTCCTGCTGCTGCTTTGACTCTTCCCCTTTCTCTCTCTAGAATCTTGTGAATACGCTAACGTCGTCATGATCATAAAATGCCCAAGAATATGTACATATCATTAATATATTTGCCAACGGTACTGTCATCGAAACCTTTGTTTAATTATTATTTTTGTTTAATTTGATAAGTTATTTCATCCCGCATGATTTTCATTCTCTTCCTTTATAAAATGAAAATAAAAAATATAATCGTTATGAATCTCATACAAGAGATAAAAAAATCAAATATGATGCTTGAATACGATTGATAATCGTCATATTTTTTATTTTTATGCAGAAAAAATGAATGTCAAACGAGACCTAATTATGCTTTCATAAGTTAGAAAAGTAGGTCAATAGCATTTTTTATTTTTTTTAACAAATGAAATGACAATCCTTATTAATTTATAATCATGCTACATATACATCATTTTTTACGTCATTTTTGTTTTTAAAAAAAATGTCATATGGCACCACAGTATTGGACAGTTTAAAAAATAAGCCCCTGTTTGAGCCACATTATTTTTTTATTCTCATTTTCTACTCATTTTCAACTATACATTTTTCAATAAAATAATATTTTTCATCACATCAATAACTTTTTCTTATTTTTTAAACACATATTCATCATCACATCAACAATAAAAATGTATTATTTCTAAAATAATGTGGCTCAAACAGGAGCTAAACAATTTTTTCACCTGTCAACTCTGGTGATATGAAAGATGATGTACACTTTTGATGTACAAATAGCTTTTCCATTTTCCCATTAATTTAACCATGTCATCATTGATCATATTGCTAAGAGTAGTGCTATAAGAATATTGGGGATGACCGCAGGGGGTGACCACATGTGAGTGTGGGGAAAAAATTATTTTATTCACATGGATCCCGCACACTCACATGCGGTCACCCCCAATGTACAAGTAACATTTTACTATTGCTAATTATCATTCAAATCACAATTTGGATTTTTCCTCTATTATTATGGTTTATTATTAAATTGGGTAGGTCTATAACTACAACCAATGAATTATAATTCACGATGTAAAAATGAGTCGAACACCATCTTAACGACTCTAGGTATGATAATTTGACTCGTCGAATCGACTTATTTTTTAGCATACGATTGGTAAAAATTGCCCGTGAGCCATTTTGGCCAGTGGTGAACATGGGCCACTTGCAGGCAACTTGTCATTTTACATAAGAAATTAGATGAAAATGATTATTTCCGCAATATAAGGTGAAGGTAGGGGTAAAAATGCTAAAAAAATAAATGTATTGACGTTTTGCACAATAACGTTGAAAGATAATAACGTTTTGTGCTAATTATCCAAAATCTAAATTACATTGAGAAATATGGATTAAGTTTAGTATTTCCGTAATATCTGGATAAAAAAAATATTAAAATAGGGTATGAAAATCCATCTCTGTACAATTTTTGCGGGTATACTCTACATCAATACCAAAACTATAAATTTCAGTTAATAAATTATAGTTTATGCTCACTAAAAACTAGTTTTGAATCAGTTGAGTACTCATTAAACTCTTTTTTTTTTTTTTCGACCAAAGTTTATCGAGTTAAATGTTTCGGTGCTTACTAAATTTAGGTAGTTGTCTTTAATTGTTCACTATACTTTAAGTTGAATTTGGCCATGAAACTTCTCAAAATGTCGAACGTTACTCATTGGAATCAGTTTCGTTTTGCGTATCTATGGGAATAGACGATCTGATAAGAGCTTGCTCTTGTTTTATTGACATAAATGAACAATGATATTATTTAAAATAAATTCGAAATTATTTTACAAAATATGCTCCCAAATAGGATGCTTTTGCTCTGACTACATTAATCTAACCAAGTTGGTAAGATTTTAAGAGGTGTTTTGCGCTGGAACACACAACTTTCAATTATTTTGATTTCCCATTAGTCCAAGTACTTGTAAAATGAAAATTCCCGAATTACAGAGACTCTTTTACGGAATCTTTACAGGTGCTGTTGTGACGACACCTGATTTGCAGACTGTTTTATTTTTTATTTTTTGTCATCCGTCAATGAATCTGTGCCATATTAAATTCTGTAAAAATTATGTTAAAATTTCCCTGTAATTATAACATCACTCCTGATAAAATTGGCAAACCGCTATATGTGCTGACAACCCCCATTCCTCCTTTATTAAGGTTGAACTTCAACCTTGAGGGTCCCATACCACCCCTGCCCTGGAGTATCGTGAGAGAGGTAAATCACAGGTTATGCCTCCAAGGGTGCAGGATGGAAGGCTGCTTGTACACTTGCACTTACTCAAGAGTCAAATCTATATTTCAGGATTCGAATCCTTAATGCGACAGCCTTAAGCAAAATTGAATTTCTTCACTCTTTCTTTTTATCACTTGAAGATGTGCCCTGATGGCCCATTCCTCCTTTATTTCAACTAGCCGGATAGGTTTTGCCAACTAAAATGAAAATGTGATTGAAAAAGTCAAGATTGTGACCCCGGTTCTTTATTAATTTTTAATTAAACCATTCTAAATGACATGTTTCATCAATAATGAATGTAGTACATAATACATATTTAGGAAAACACTCGATTTGACCTCTGGCTGTCAAAGTATAATAGAAGTAAAAGGGTGTCTGGGAGTGATTTTTGGGATAAGAATTAATTTTTGAATAGTGATATGATGAGAAATGTGTAGTTGAAAAAGAAGAAAAAATTATTGATGTGATGAAACAATATTATTTTATTGAAAAATGTGTGATTGAAAATGAGAATTGATTCTCAAAATCAATACCAAACAGACTCTAAAACTTATCTACAAGAATTAAGATCATCTCCAATGCTGTACCAAATTAAAATTCATCTCCAATCATTATACCAAATTTACACCAAATGAATAATGTTTAATCATTTTCTTCTCTTTTTTTACTCTTAATGATTTATTTATTTGAAATATTATTTATTTTTACAAATACATAAATTACTAAAATAAATAATTATGTTAAATTAACGAAAATATTAAATTCATTAATAAATATAAAAAAATATAATACAATTAGTAGAAATACGAATTTCAATATTATGCTATTACAAAGTCGAAATATCAATGCAATTTTATTCTTAAAATTCGTATCCTTTTTTTTAAATAAACAATGCACGTATTTTTATGTATCGTTTTCTTTTTAAAAAAAAAAACTAGATTAATGTAAGTATATGGTTGTTGTAATATATTTCGTGTTAACTTTAAATAATCGTGTTTATTATATTTTAATTTTTTTTGTATTCTTATTTTGATTAATTCATTAATTATTATTTTATACATTTAAATTTATTTTAAATATAAATAATAATAATAATAAAATACTATATTAAAAAATATATAAACACAAAAATGACATAAATACCATCCATCAATTGCTTTTATAAATGGAAAAAAAAGGCAAACTTGACTTTGCACCATTTGGTGCAAAATGGTGCAAAGTTTGGTGCTCCATTGGAGATCATTTGCACCAAAAATTGGTGTTTTTTTGGTGCAATTATGCAACCATTGGAGTTGCCCTAAGAGCACAATGTAAAAGCTAAAAGAGTACATTCACGTATCTTAGTCATGCTATAAAGCATGTTTGGGAGTTGTTTATATTGATACAAACAAAATATAGATAAAACGGGAGGAACATAAGCCATGCATCGAATGCCTCCATTTGTTGTAGGTTAAAATGAGATTGTTAGTAAATTTTGATAAAAATTGATGAAATATAGAATTGAAAAATTGTGGATCCCATGAAATATGTTATTAAAATAATTATTAACTTATATTTGAGATTAAAATTAGATTTTAATTAAAAAAAAAAAAACAAATAGGGGTTCCACACACACTACCTATTTATTCACTTTGATTTCTTGAAAATGAAATTTTAGCAAAAATAAATGAAATCCAAGCACGGGAAATATTTTGTAACAGGTAGAGGGAGCAAAAGGCAGAAGTGTGTTTGGGATTTGTGGTGAGCAAGAGACAACAAGGCATTAAATAGGATGGCAGAGAAGGAGAATGATGGGAATTTCTGCATGCATGCAGTAGGGGATGATGCCTCACTGAGACCCACACTTCTTTTTCCCGCAATAACTTCAAAACTGATTATTTAGAAAAATTCCCTGTGTACAAAATTTTTTTACCAGAATTTAGACAAATTTTTTGAAATCTCATTCATATAAGAGTAGGTCCTATGTATAAAATATTGTAAAAAAAATTTCTCCCTCATGCATGAGTGTGTTCGGTAAGTACAGGGATTTTAAATCTCTATACGTATAGACTGATTGAACTATTTAATGGGGTAAATTTTAAAAGATTTTGTGAATAAAAAGTAAACAAAAATTTAAAATTTACGTGTAGAATATTTGATTGTATGATTAAAAATGATTACGTAAATTTTTTTATTTATTTTTGAATGATGGTTATTAAATAGGGGATTATTATCATCTCAATGCACGAGTATGTATGACCACTTGACTTTTGCATCGTCCTTGTAAACTACTGCTAACAGGACCCCTTTTGGCCTCGTACAATTGCCTCCTTCACTCTCACTCTCACTCTCCCTTGTACAATAAGAATTAATTTTTGCTTGATGAGAATTAAAATTAAAATTTTAATTTTAATTTTAATTCAAGTTAATAATTAATTTTAATCAATATTTCATGGAATTCATCACTTTTCAACTACATATTTTTATGAATTTTTATCAAAATCTACTAAAAATTCAATTTTAATCACTGCCAAATGTTTTATTATCATTATTGCCTCATATTTTTTTTTTTTGCATTTTACAACTCACCATCACCACTCTTACTGTTTTTTTTTTAAAATTCTTCTGTACTCTTTTATTTGGGATGAAAGTCAAGTCGCACGGAACTTGGCTTTTACTTTTAGGATCATGCTAGGGTCGAAGTGGCCTTACGTGAATTAGTTGATATTAAGAATTGTGCGTTTGTGTGTGTATATATATATATATATATATATATATATATATATATATCTATATATATATCACAGGCACCCTGCCAATAGGATGATGTCCCTGTTTGAAGAGGGTCGAGGCGACCCTATTCAAAGGAGAATAATTCTTACTTTTAGGTGATTTAGTTGATATTAGGAATTTTATATATATATTGAAATATTTTGAATAGTATGAATTAGTTTGATTCAGTTTGTATTGAATTTGGTCTAGTTCTAGATTTTAAAAGTAATAATTAAACTATTCTAGTTTAGTTTCGATTCTAAACATAATTAAATTTTAATTCGATTTTAAAATTATTTTTATATTCTTTCAATTAAAATATAATTTATATAAATTTACGTGAATTAATATATATTCAAAATAATCAATAATTTTGTCACGAGAGCAACAAGAAAATTTACATAATCCAAGTAAAAAATAAATTATTTTTGAAGTATAGTTCTTTATGGTTTGGTCCACATAACTAATGACTCAACTTTCACAATTTTCAATAAGAACTGGTATAGTACCGTTCTTTAAGAAATCTGAATATACCCGGCCCACATTTAGAATGGTCTAACTTCGACACCGTCTCTTTGCACAATCGCTTTATAAAAATATTAAATAATGTAGCAAAATATGAAAAAATAAAATAAAATAAAATAAAATAAAAATCAGCATATGTTGAGAAGCTTCTTGAAATTAAAATAGAAAATAAATATATTTTTTCTTTTCCTTCTTTCACATCAAAAAATTTAAATGCAATTTTAAATTTTTAAAAAATTATGAATTTACTTGTAAAATTATTTTATTTTTAGAGAATTATAGTTGAAAATGATTTTAATGAAAAGTAAATTTTGAAAAAATGGGGTCAAATATGGACAAAGTAATATTTAAAATTGGGTACAATATAATTCTTATAACTATTGTTATTTAATTAATATTAATATTTTTCATTAGTACAGCGTTGATAGACTTTGTGTGATTAATTATGATGATCGAAAGAAAGAATATAGCTAAATATTTGACTAATTGAATGTAACCTAAATGGAAGTAGGATTTGATTTTTGATGGTTTAATATTTGACATTAATAGTTATTTTTTATGATAATAAATTCAAAATATTCAATTACGGATAAAGAGATACAAACCCACGAGCCACTACCCAGTTGCGTTGCTCCTTGCGGAATGGATTGGGGGAGTCATCGCGATCAAAGAAAAACCCACTGCCCATAGAGGAATCCTACATCATCTTCAAAACTCAGACCCCAGTTACAGAGTTACTAAACTCACTGGAAGAAAGAACCACACAGGAACTAAGGAAAATGGCCGAAATTGAAAGGCACAACCGCACATAAGAAATTGATAAATAAAAAAAAAAAACAGTAAAGTATAAAAGAAGACGAAGAGATTAGAGATCGAACCTAAGATGATTTATGGCCGGAATTTTTGCTGGTATAATGCTTGATTTGGTAAAAATGGTTGCCGGTTGCACATTAGAATGGAGAGCGATTTCGGGGGGGTTTCATCTACGGTGAGTCGCAGGGCGGTGTCTCTGCCCACAAAAAAAATATAAAAATTCAAGGGATTTCATGGGTGTTGGATTGGGGGTCGATTTTGGGCTTTTTTTTTTGCAGGCCCCTAAAATTCGGAAGTCCAAGACGGTGGCCTTACTAGCCTTGGGCTAAGGCCGGCCCAGTGTAACAAGACTCAACCAACGGCAGGCAGCACCTTAATGGCACCTACCATCCTTCGGCAGGTGTTGCTACTGTGGCGCAATATCTATATTAGGCATTAGATGGTGAATAAAATTACGAGAATTGGCAGGTTAATGTGGGATACAATCTACCTAGAAAGTGGGTTCTTCGTTGGAGAGTTATCTACCTAGGTGATGTTGGCAGTAAATTAATTGGCTGAACTCTCTCGAGATATGTTGGATCCTGTTTCCAAATCACTAACAAAAAATTAGTCCAGGATGGTCATTTGCTTCTGTTAACTGCTCTAATGATAATATCAACATCGAGTTCAAGAGTTTTGATGATTATAAATAACAAAGAAAAATTAATTCTGCCTTTTGTGTTCCTTTAATTATATTTTTCTGTCTTCTTTTATTAAAAATAGTTTGGAGGGCAGTTTAGTCTTTTACTTTTATGGGCTCTTTGTCATTTGGGCTTCAGAGTTTTGCTTTAGGGTTGTTTAATGAGGAAAGGGAAGAATTCAAAAGTAAGGCATTAACTATGCACACTTCAATTACCATGTTTCAAGTTTTCCAAATGCAAAAATCAGGTTTTTATTTTTTAATTACAAATATTTTACTAATTAATTATAATAAGGTAAAAAATATACAATTAAAGGTCACAGATACATAATTATAGGTCACAATTTATTTTCTGGTCACAAATTATTTCGAGGTCACAAATCAAAAAATTTATAAATAACAAATTATTTCGATATCGTAAATCAATATTTTTATAGGTCACAGTTTATCTCATTGGTCACAAATAAAAAAAAATTATAGGTTACATTTTATTTGTCGGTCACAATTTTTAAATTTATTGGTCACAGATTATTATTTTTAGTCACGAACTAATTTTTTAATCACAAATTATCGTCTTTTATGGTCACAGATTGTCGAACTTTATGGTCACAGATTGTCGAATTAAACTTTATGGTCACAGATTGTCAAATTGAACTTTATGGTCACATATTGTCGAATTTTACGGTCACAGGATATTAAATTTTGAGGTCACAGTTTAATATTTTGTCACATATAACCAAATATTAAGTCACAGCCACCTAACACCACCACCACCACCACCACACCACCGCACCTGTCATCACCGTCGACCACCACCACCACCACAAACCACAAAACACAAAGACCACCACCACTCAAACAACCAAAACAACATCACCACTACCCCGCCACCGCACCACCACCATCGCACCACCATTACCAGATCCACCGGTCAACACCACTCACACTACTAACCGCACCACCTCCACCTCCACCACTTCCACTGCATCATACCACCACCAAATCCACTGCCGCTGCCCCACCACCACTACCGCCATCGACCACCTGCACCACACCACCACAGCCACCACACAAACGCCGCCTGCATCACCACCAACAAACACCATCAAACCCTCCTGCACCACACCACCACAGCCACTAAAAAAACACCGACTAGAAAAAAGCCAACCAAACACAACATTGCTTGCACCGAACCAGAGCCACCGCCACCACCAAAAAACCAACAAAAAAACCCCTAAAAACTTCGACGTCACCAGATCGCCGCAGCACACCACCGTCACACCCACTAGACAGCACACCTCCACCGCACGCCTGCCACCATCGCCCTGAACAACCACTAACCACCACTTGTACCACCATCGCACTGCACCGGACGACCAGATCCACCACCATCCCCACCGCCTACAGCATCAACAACCACCGCCTGCAAAATCCCCCACCACAACCACACCAACAAAATCTCTAAACTCGCCACCGCACATACCACAGCGTCGCGACGCTGCACACCCACAGCAGCGTCGCGACGCTGTTGCTAATTGCAGCAGCATCGCGCTGCTGCGATCGCCAGCAGTGCGACGCTGCTGCGATCGCCAGCAGCGTGATGCTGCTGCGAATCGCAGGAGGGGGAGGGGGAGGGAGGGAGGAGTAGGGCGGGGACGGTGGGCGGCGGTGGTGGTGGTGGGAGGAGAGAAATGGAGGACGAGAGTAACAGTGAGGAGAGGGAGATGAAGAGATCGAGTGAGAGTGAGAGAGAAAATGAATTTATTAGGGTTTGGATACCTGATTTGTGATTAATTAAACTTGGTACCTCATTTTTTAAAAGTGATGTTTTAATAGCTGGTTTTATGTAATTTCCACATGAGGAAATTACACCCCAACAGGTGTTTTAAGAATCAAGTTCAAAAATCAGGTGCAAAGAATTTATAAGTAAAAATCAGGTATCAACCTAATTAATTAATTAATTAATATATATATATAAATTAATTTAATCAATCAAACCCTAAATTCATTTTCAACCCACCATTTTCTCTCTCTACAAATGACTCTATCTGCCTTCTATCTAGATTCGACTCTCTCTCTCTACAATCACCACCGCCACTGTCACGATGCTGGACTCCCTGATGCTGTCGCCGTCGACGCTAGAGAGCACTGCCACCGGAGACCATCTCTCTCTATCCTCTTCTACTGTGAGCGCCACTCCAACCGATGGGACGATGGTGGTCACAGCACAGTGCTGTGCAAAGAGTCTGCGAGCAGCGACTGTGATGTGGAAAGGCGGCACTATGTAGAAAAGAGGTAGAGTTCGCGTAGATCCGAGCATAGCGACATTGTCGCTCCTATTTTTATGGTTTTTTTGTGGTGGTTGTGGTAATTTTGTATTGTGCGGTGGTGGTTCTGTGTTGTACGGTGCGGTTGTGGTTCTACGATTGGTGGTCAAGTGCTCGGTTGGTAGGGATTAGAGTTTACTTTAAATGCTACAGGATGGAGGTGGTGGGTTGTTGAGGCTATGTCGGATGCCTGTGTTGTTAGCGGCGGGGTTGTGTTGGTGTTGGTGGCTGTGGTCGCAAGGGGGAGTGGTGGTGGTTGTGGGTGATAGTGTGTGATTGGTGGCAGGGTGATAGTGTGTGATTGGATGCGGTGGTGGTGGGTTTGTGTGCTGGCGGCGTGGTGGTGCGGAGCAGACCGAATAGTGTGTGATTGGTGGTTGTTGTCTGTGACCAACAATACAGACAACAATTAAGCGTATGTGACCAACTATTTAGGCGTCTGTGACCAACTATTTAGACGTCTGTAACCAACTATTCAACTGATTTGTGTCTAAAAATAAAATGTGATCAATAAATTATGACTTACGTGATCATGTGACTTATAAATCGAATGATATGTGACGTCAAAAATAATATGTGACTTACAAAATTTTTGATCTGTGACCACGAAAAATCTGTGACTAATTAATTTGACGATATGTGACCTATAATTATGAATCTGTGACTATTAATTACAATCTGTGACTTTATTATATTTAATTAATAAATATATTTAATTAATTATATATATACCTGATTTTTGAATTTTTAAACTTTGTACCTGATTTTTGAATTGGAGCAAACTTGACACCTTAAATATGAATTTTTCCCTTGTTTAATACGGAACGTTGCAGTCATTATTCTTCGGTTGTTTATCCTTTTCACTGAAAGATATTGAATTTTCTCAAATCTTTCTTATATTCTTTTGATCTGAATTCCGTTCACATATTCTTGTTAAAGTTTTCGTCTTTCTTTTGTCTTGGAATAGGTGGGATATTTGATCGCGGGCAATTTGTTTCTTTACATGGCAGTAACTTGAAATTCAGGTCCTGTTTGATTGCCATATTTTCCATGGAAAATATCACATCCGAGAAAAATAATTTTTACTTTGGCCGTTTGATTGCAACGTGGAAAAAGAAAATATTTTCCCAAGTACAACCACTTTAAACTTGTTTTCAACAAATTTCATGAAAAATATTTTCCTATAGTTTAGATGAGTTTTTATTTTCCAACTTACATAAAAATGTTTGTCTTTTCATCTTTACTATCAAACGGAAAGTTCGTTTTTGCATTGTTAATGTGAAAATTGAATTTTTAGTACATCGGATTTTCTTGAATTTGAGGCGTTACATTGGAGTAGGACGAAAAGTGGGCAATAAACGTTAGATGAGAGCTCATCGTAATTAAAAATTTCAAATTTTAGAGCATTAGGTTGGCAAATGGGGGGCAAGGCGAGGTGGTGTGTGTCACAGTCAGTTAAAACCTGCTCAAACGATCGACATATCAAACCTTAAGGTAAACTCTAGGACAATCTATGTCTAGCAGAGATATGTACCTGTGATAGTATCCCAAATCTCCGTAAAATAAAATGTATAGGCTAGTCGATCTTTCGGAACCTCTAAATCATCATTTATGGTGATAAAACGACGGATATGGTGAGTCCGCATCCATAGAACACGCATCTCAATAAGATCTTCAGATAGGGTGACCATCTAACCTCACGTATCACCTCATTCTCATGATATGCCATCTACAGTACAAATAACCACGTAAACAATAATATTCAACCACTGTTTTTCTTCATTAAAAAGAGTTTTTTTTTTTGGGAAAAATGAGTTTTATTTGGAATATTAATTTCTTGGAGAATGTGTGTTTAAAAAGTAGGAATTTTTTTTTTAAAAATTTACATATAAAATATTTTGTTGTAAGAATGTGTAGTTGAAAATGAATTTAGAAGAAAATAGCTTTTATATAACGCTATACAAACATGGGCTCAATAAATATGATGATACACGAGCCCACATCAATGGTACAATGTACTGCATTGCTTGAGCTTAAAGTAACATGGCCAACTACATGAGTGCAAGGCAGAGCTCTGTCATTGCCTATCATGACTCGAGAAAATCACAGTATATCAGCTATTTCCTATGGAAACTCAAGATGCTACACTTTGAACATAATATATATAAGGTTTGGTCTTTGTACATGGTGCTCGACATATCAATCCACAATCTCAAAGTCACTAAGGGACCTCTCAATACGACCTGTATATGAATGATGGACCTTCGTCATTGATTGTCCTTAATGATCTTCGAAAGCCTCAAACAATATATTTATCCGAACACCAAATATAACGATACAACTATCAAGGGATCCATACTCATAATCTATAATTTACAATCTCAATATGAATGATAGTATATAAAAGATGCCTCAGGAGCAAAATCATGCTCACAACCATAACCATACTATACAACTAAAGCACAAATATCAATATCACTTAATAGTACAAGTAACAAATATTACCATTTTATTTACTATAGCTGAAATCTTAAATATTTACCTCATTTGTGAGTTTTTGTTTCAAGATTTGCATTAATATGGTATTCCCATTTCACATTATATTATCGCCAATGTGCTTAAACTAGGGTCGACCCCACCCTTTATGGAGCCGTCTTCGCATTTAAAGAGGCTCCACTGTCCGATGGTCATTTTTACTTGTATAGAAGTATCTCAAATTAAGCCCTTCCCCCCCTTCCTTTTTTTCCCCATCAAAATACATTTTTCAACAGTGATTTAATCATATTTATACAATTTTTAATAAAACAATATTACAGGCAAACTCAAAACTTTTCCTTATTTTTTAATCACACATTTTCCATCATAACACAATTGCAAAATGTATTTTTAAGAAAAATGGGGTTCAAACAAGAGGTAAGAAAAGTTACCTTATTACATTTGAGGAGCTAGCTTTGAAATTGAATATAAAAATCACCACTCCCCTATTTAAAGGAAAACAAAGGGTTTATCTTCAATTTTTAATTTTTAACTACATTTTTTACCTATGATAATTATTGAAATTACAAAATTTTAGCCATTTTTCTTATTGTTTTGAGAGAAAGTAAGTGTGTGTGAAGATGAGAAAGCTAATTTCATGAGTAATGCTATGTAGTCCCACTGAGGTTACAACCCCTATTTAGGTGACATTAGATGATAGGTTAAATGGAAGGTGAAAATAAATGACTTATTTAATTTCACCTATCATTTAATAACACATTAGCGTCACCTAAATTGAGGTTGTAACTCCAGTGGGACTATATAGCATTACTCCAATTTCATAGAGTGGGAACTGATCATAGAGGTTGAATTATTAAATTTAATAGAATATTGAAAGTTTGTTCCAATTAGATTCACACTTTATATTTGCAGCTGCTTCATAGTGAGGTAGGTCGATGTTTATTCTATAAAATAATAAATTGAATATTTGAACACATACTCATTTTGGTAGCTAGCTTAAACTTTGCAATATTTTAACAATTAGTTGAAATTTTTTTCCAACAACCCAAATCTTTTATCTTCGAAGAATCTTAGCAAATTACATCAAAATGTTTTATAAAGATGTGGCTCGATGCACCACACATCTATACAACTGAATTGGGAGCGACTCATGACAAATTGTACGATACTTATGTCGGTCTGAGTTTGGAAAACCATTCTTAACGAATTGAGTTACAAATTAAATTTGATGTTGTTTGCGTAATGAATGCATAAATACATGCTTCATGTGGTGAATAACGGTCATATTTTTTATTTTTATGAAGGAAAAATGGATCCCAAACGGGGTCTTACTATAATATGTATCACTGTAATCCAAAACAATACTAACAATATTCTAATCTATATATAAATAGGATTTACAACAGGACGGAGCTTCAATTTGAGAACTTTTAGAAAGCAAGAAAGGAATATGAGAGAGCAATTGGCCTTTAATTATTTATTATTTTAAAAATATAATTTAAGTTGAAAATATAAGAATAAATTAAAATATCCGAGCAGGGATTATGTTCCTCGTCCTTGCCCTGTTTATTATTAAAGGCGGCCGTCGAGGTAATGCTGGTGGGTCGGATCAGAGAATTTTGCTATATATAAAGTGCTATTGTGATTGAAACTTCTTGGCTACACATATAAGAGCTTCTCCAATGCATTTTACTGATTATAGTCTACGTTACATTGGTATATAATAAAAAGATAGTCAAGTTTGAAACTAGTCTTCAATGACTTCAATCTACAATTCAATAAAATTGATTTCGTATATTTTATCTAACCTAAAATAAAAGAGTTTAAGCTATTCATATTAAGCGACTACAGTAGTAATCCTACGTGATAACTTGTTATTTGATAACTTAATTTCTTGCAATTCTGTTGCCTCAAATAATAGTTTATCATATTAAATGACTACTGTAGTCGCTGATTATGAATAACATTACTCAAAATAAATTAAATAAAAGAGAGAAGAAAGAGAGAATACAATGCTCAAAACCACAAAGAAAATTCAATATATTGCTAAGTCAGCATGTCAAACCATCTAAATCTAGATAGAGATGTGTGGACAATGTAGCTTTCAAGACAAATAGTATTGGAGATTATTTTGTTATCACGGTCTATTTTGCGTATGTAATAAGTTTTTTAAAGAAATTCATGTTAGTTTTGGAGATGCTTTAAGTAAATAGATCCAATCAATTGCTTTCATTTCAATTATTTGCAATAACTCCAATTGTTTTTTCTTTTTTCTTTTTTTAAGGTGACTCAAATTCAAATTACTTTCATCAAGTTCAAATTCTTTCTCTTTTCATAAATCTTTGCATAGCACCAGGGACGGATTTAGTGGGTGGGGGTGGGGGTGGGGGTGGGGGTGGGGGGGGGGGGGGCTTACAGCCCAGCTAGCCCCCCCCCCCCCCCCCCCCCCATTTAGGCCCATTTTTTTGTTTGTCTTTTAAATGTTGAAAAATTGTTTTTTTATGTGTAAATTTTTTTTTTTTCACATGATAGCCCGACTTGAAATTTTGTAACTCGATCTCGAATCCAATCCTGGATCCGTCCCAACATATCACAATCACTCTTTATCACTTGTAAATGTTCCATACAAAGTTTTGTATTCTCTCTTGACCATCTCTTTGTTGCATGAAGAATGTAATTTTGATTTTTTTTTTTACCAGACAAGCAGAAGAACGATTTTGCAACTTAATTCTACCTAAACTAGGTCATTTTACACTGTTATATTGATTTGCAGTTCCATTTTGATAGGAAATTGCTTATATTAGTGATTTTCTAGTCTAATTTGGAGTCTGGTTATCCATTTTCAACTAAAAATCTTATATATATATTTTAATTTTTCACACACTACCCTACGATGAGCAAATTTTGGCTTTAGTTACTAATCGAATTCTGCAAGTTGCTTGGTCAAGTTTGAATCCTCTCTGAGCTCTCACCGTTCAAAACCCTAATTTTACTTTTTCACACCAAAATGCCCAAAAGTTTAAATGAAGTCCAAAATGTGAATATATTTTGGGCTGTGTTGTGTGTACAAAAGAAAAGTCTACAGAATTCCTACTAAATGCACACAAATAGGTGGGCATGGATTTTTTGACAATAATTAATTCACATGGACCCCACATGTCATGTGGGTGTCTATAACATTTCCGTGAAGGACATTTTCTGTACAAACGGTTTTTTATATATATTTTTTCAGTCACTTATAACTCCTCGAAATTGCCAAAAATTCAAAAGTGTGTGTTTTTTAATCTTTTTAAACCTGTATATTAGTCCCTAAATTCTTAGAAGTCTCAAAAGCAGCTTAAATTGGTTTTTAGTAGATGGCCCTATCCTTCACTAATTGCTAGTGATTTATTAGTATTTAGGTTATAATCTTTTTTTTTTTTTTTTAATATTTGCATTTATGTCCATGAATAAAATGAAAATTTACAAAGAAACTTTGCAAACTTCAAACATATATATGACACATCTCATATTATACAGTTTCAGGATATTACATTGGAAGATGAGTGGCTAAAAACTACTTATCTCAAGCAATCAAAGAACATTTATAGTGCATGTTAGGGAAGTAATGAAATTAAAAGTTAAGTGTTTGAGGATAAGTAATAGTAGTTATGGGTCTTATGAAATATTTAACTCAAAAATACGTTGGACTAATTTAGATTATAATTTAGCCCTGTTTGATTTAAAAACAAAAAAACAAAATTTTAGTATATTTTGATAAAAGATAATGGAACGTGTGGTTGAAAAGTTGGAATCCCATAAAAAAATTTTGATTAAGATTAATTTTTGATTTTAACTTAAATTTTAAATAAATTTTCTAGCTGAACTAAACATGGGATTAACAACTACATTCACTTAGACAATATCACACATTAATGTTCCCAACATAATAAATTATAAAATAGACGAATATATTGGATGCAAGCAAAACCTGCCTTTTTTTTTTTTGATGACTCAGGAACCCGCAGTTGCTACTGGCGGAGCCCGACCACCAGTGCGCACTGGGTAAACCTGAGGCCTGATGCAATACCCGCAAACCACACCAGGCGGGTAAATCTCTCCCAAGGGAAAGGCGGATGTCTCAAGTGTGGGTTGAACCCTTGTTGAAGGAATACCCAGTTTCCTAGGCGGCCCCCTTTTGCCAACTTGGCCACACACTCTTGACAACAAAACCTGCCTTTTTCTCATACAGTTTCATACTTTTGTTTTTGTTTTTGTTTTTTTTTTTCAATCATGCTACTTATATATATATTGTATTTGACATCAAATTTAATATTTTACCACGTGTCAGCAATCGGCATATGGTCGATCAATTTTTTAATTCAACACATTTTTTCGTCACACAATTTTTTGAATTTGCAAGGAATTATAAATGATGTCAAATTTCATGTCATTCATAAAATGTGTAATGAGTATTATTATTATTATTTTTTTTTTTTAGGGATTTTTTGGTTAGAACGTGGCTATCGAATAAAGAAATAGAAAAAGAAAAGTCAAAATTTTATGATTATTAAATTAATGCTTTGTTGGAGTTGTAACCGTAGGTTGAAAAGATTTGACCTATTTGATTGTGAGTACGTAGAATTTATTAATTAGAGGGATAGGGACATGGTGGGGTATTTAGAATTTGTGAGGGGTATAAAGGAGGAAAAAAAGCCGTCCTTGTTGAACATGCAGCGTGTCCATGTCACTGTTGACGAGTCGACTGCTAAACGGGTCGTTGCACCTAATTACGAGTCTCGACAAATATGCCGTAATGGAGACTTTAATTTCAATAACTAAGGGATCGTTCTTTTTATATTTCAATTTTGCATTTTGAGTTTTGAATTCGTTTTATATTTTGTATTTTAGATGTCTATTTTAAGATTGTTGAAAACTCGTTCTTTTTGTCGTTTTAAAAAAATATTTCTCAACCCGTATTTTTTGAATTTTGACAGATTTATGAAGAAAACAGTCAAAACGTAAAAAAATTGTTTTCTGTTTTCTTCACAAAATTTTCAGCCGTTTCAAAAACTCGTTTTCGAAAATGGGAAAGAGAACGCGTTTTCAATATTTTGAAAAATGAAAAACAAAAAACAGTCTAAAAATAATAAAGAGAACGCCGTCTAAGTCTCCCTACTCTCCATACAAATAACTCAATAACAAAGTCTTCCACCATGTATTCTTGGAGGTATAACCTGCGATTTATCTCCTTCACCAAGGCTCAGAGCAGGGCAGGTGAGGATGCCAGTAATGAGTGTAATCCAAAAAAAAAAAAAAAAAAACAATAACAAATATTTTTCATTACTCTCCATACAAATAACTCAATAACAAATATTTTTCATTAAAAAAAAATTGTTTTTGGTCCATTTGACATGAATTTTAAGAAGTTAAAATGAACTTTTAAGATCCAAAAATTATTTGGACGCTGGTTTGAATAATTTTATAAAAGTTTTTTTTTTTTTTTTATAGTTAGAAAGTTTTTAGAAGTTGGTCCAATAACATTTTCTCTTAAAAAATCTCCTGAAAGAGAAACTTTTTCAGAAATCAATTTTGAAAAATTAATTAAAATAATTTCTTCATTAAACTCTTCTACAAGAAGTAAAAGGAAATGTCCTCTCAAACAGGTCCTTAGTACATTGTATGGGTAGACTTGAGTTAAATTTAGAAATGATTGAAAATTATTATAGAAGGAAAAGAGCCCAAAATCTTGTGCTTCCAATTATGGCTGTAAGCAAAAATCGTCAAATCGAAAAATTGATCCGGAACCACATTTTAGAAATCATCGATTTAGTGTCGCGTGGACCCGTCAACGAAATGATTTTAAATCAAACCAAATCGGTCAAAAACGGTTTGACTTAAGTTTGAGAATTTTAATTGCGGTTTAAAACCAAATCGGACCGACGAAAAATTATATAAAAATAAAAATAAAAATGAATTTTTTTGAAAATTCATCCAAAATTTCAAATATGTAAAATTCAATAGTTTTGTCATTAGTGGGTATATATTTTTTTTTCTATTTCTAATTTTCTACTACGTATATATTATAATAATTATTATTATTCAATAATCCTAATTTATATTTTATATATAAATTATAATAATCTCAATTTACTATTTTTTAGCCCAATGAGAATGGGTAATTTTCTAACCCAACTGCCAGCTAAGAAAGAACCTATAGTGCCGCGCCAATATTTAGATGAAGTGGAGGCATTGGATGATTCAATGAAAATTGTGACAGGTAATTTATATTTTCTATTGTCATATATTTTTTTATCTATCTAGTATCTAATACTATGATGATGTAATGAAAGCATTTTCTTGACTATGCAGACGATGAATCATGTGTGACACCAATTGATGTTTGAATATATGTGAGAAATTGAATTCGTAACAACATACAATGGTAAGCTTATGTAATTGTTATGTTTAGATATTATAAACAATTGTTTTATTATTGTGGTTGGTTATTCTCTTTGTCTAATTAGTAATTTTTTTTCCCAGATTTGATATCACGAGGTCTTATTGGATATCATTATATTTTTTGGACCTTATATTTAGTTTACTAGATTTGTATTGTAATGTTATCGTAACGTCATTAGCCTAAAAAATGTAAACAAAAATTGTGTTTTACTTTATTGTGATTTAACTTTGATTTAGTTGGTATTTAAATTTATAGTAGATATATTTAATTTGTTTTATATTTATTGCTATTAAGGTATAGATATATATTGAATTCAATGAATTAATGACATAAAAGTAGACATGCAAAAAAAAGAGACAAAATTGACGATTTAAAATCGGACCAAACTTTTAGATTTGAATTTGAGTTTTTTTTTTTTCAAACCGTTTAAAATGGTTTGGTTTGGATTTGAATTTTTCCCAAACCGATTTAAACGATTTAATTGAAAATGTGTTAAAAATCGGTAAAATCGGACCTCTTACACCCTTACTTCCAATGACCAAACAAGCCATAAAAAATGTTTGGTTACGTGGATTGTTCACATAATAGTAATATTGAATCATGGTAAACCAATATTACAAACTAATCATGTACTAAATTTTGATACTTTTTTTTGTTAAGACTCGAACCCGGGTTTGTTTGCTCCCTAATTTTCAAAGTAAAAATATGTTATGGAAGCACACCTTTTTTGTTAGTGGGATGCTTCAACTGGATGATGACAGCCGTCTTTATAATGACCGTTGATTTGACACATTGAAAGGCGGTGGTTATATTCATTACATGCCGGTTCATTTTGACGGATTGACTTCTTTATTTTGGCTTTTGAGATAGAGAATTCTAGGAAGTTTACTGTTGTTGGTTAGTGTTTCAATCTGTTTCCTTCTCTCTTGAACATCTCATTTGAGATTATGGTCAGATGTTTTATACTCTGATACTTGTATTTTATTGAGCGAAGATTGTAAGAACGAGATGATTTTTGTGCTGTAATTTTCTAGGAAGAGATATGAGGTTTTTTGTGTGATTTTCGCCAGATCTGTTGATTCTTGTGGAAGAGATAAGTCTCTGAAATCATATCTATGTATTGGTTGAACTTTGTAACTTTCGTTGACAATTTTGAGGCTTTATAGTGCAATTGAGTGATATCCATTTTAATGAATACTCATAAGGGGATTAGATGTTAAAAAGGCCATCGAACCTCTAGGGGTTCGGCCAAAAAATTCTGTGTTCAATATTTAATTTCTGTTGAGTTAAAGATCGTTTGTATCTTAAGTTTAATATCGTGTATCTGAGCCTTTTCATTTTTCAAGAGTACTTTAATACTTACATTCAAATATATCACAATATTTTTTATATTGTTATATTATCATGCTCAACCAAGAAATCATACTATCCTCAAATTAGTTTAATCAGACTCGAAGTACCAAAAGCCATTATGACAAAAAAAATTTCAAAAAAAATTGAAATTATCTTTAGAATTCATACGAATACAGTTAGTTATCGATATATATGTACCTACTACAAAAGTTTTTTTTTTTTTTTGTCTTGCACGTCAAAGTAAGAGAATTTACTGAAATTGTTTTTAAATATATCTGCACATTGCCTTCCAAATTTGTATTTCAATGTTATGACATGAACTGAAGTCTGTATATTCTGAAAACAAACAATTTATACATTTACATGAAATTATTACACACTTGGGTGACGGTTAAGCTGTCATTGTATTCTTTCTAATAATTAGTAACAAATAACATGCATTGTCACGGACTCCTTTAGGCAAAATTTGATGCTGGAATGCATACAAATCAATCAAGATATTCAGCTTAAAAAAACGCATAACTTTATCTATACTCGTTGAAGATAAAATCCAAATAAAGAAATTGGTTTGTTTTCATTTTTCAACAAAGTAGTTGCACATTGTAATTGTATCCTAGCACAAAATTGTGACATGTTTAAGTTATTATCAATTTTTTTTTTTCTAAAAGTTAATTACATGTCATATGTATATTTAACTTTAGACGAAATGATTCAATTTTGCATGTCGTGACTTGTTCATTATATTCCCGTGATTAGAGACTATGGTTAGACTTGATCCCTGTTTGGTCCTCATTTTGTAAAATGGATTTATCATCAAATTTATTTTAATTATACATTTTATGAGATTAACAACTTTTTTAAACAACTTATTTCATCAACTTCAATTAAAATCTACTAATCAACTAAATTTTAGCTAAATAAGACTTAATCTTAAAGCCCCGTTTGATTTTCATTATTTGTAGAATGAGAATGAAAAATATAGTCGTTATGAGTCCCACACAAGAGATGAAAAGTAAAAAATGATGGCTGAATGTGATTGATAATGATTATATTTTTCATTTTTATGAATGATTAATGGAAAACAAACGGGACCTTAATATCATTAGTGCCTTAATTTGAGTGTTATGATACTTTATTCTTAGTGGTTGGATTAGGTCTTCTGTGGGTCATGATTGTGATACCTACAATAGCACAATCACTCCCTATCATATCTGACGTGACCATTCTTTCCGACTCTTCAACTATATTTTACTTTAAGCCGGTGTTTATATAAGTTATGGATCATATAAAAAATGTAAATAATGACTAATGCATGCAATTCGGGTGTATTAACATTGATCTATGTGATAATCTATGACAATAAAAAATAAGTTTCAATTAAATGTGAAGCTATGAGATCGGATCTACAAAACATCAAATGGGCTACATAGCAAAAATCGAAAAGAAACTCATGATTTGAGATGAAACTTTCCATGAAGTTATGAACCAAACTACATATGAGTGTTATTTATGATCATTTTCAAGAAATCCTCTCGCATTATCCATCCATTCAATGTCTAGCGGTTTTTGATTGACCATTTTAATGCATCGGTTGAGTAATATTTCAATAATCGAATCTTGTCATAAAGTGAATAAAATGGATATGATAAATCACTCCTGCCGTTGATGAACTGCGAGAAATGGTGACTATTACAAGAATTGAATATTTTAAAGCATTCGCTTCTGAAAGAATTTGAAGCTATCTTGAGCAACTATCACGCTAATCGAAAAATGTATAGATAAAAAATATGTTTGATCAATTGCGGGACATACTCTAAATTGGATCCAATGTACTATAAAATTGCACAATCTACACTGTGTTGATAGAAAGTCAGTCGACAAGTATAAGACGATAACAAGAAAATCAAGTATATATTGTGAGCAACACATATCCTTTTCATCAAATTATTCTTTTTATTAGTTATTTTCAAGAATTAATGTTACTATGCCTGTTCTTAAGCCAACAAGTTCCGTAATTACTTACCTAATAAATGTTCGTTTGTTGTAATTTGTTTGGAAGAAAACATCTATATTGACAAAATTTTCGTCTTCCTAAGCATTCGGAAATAATTAATTAATTGTTCGAAGAAAATTCTTGACTATGCATAATATTTTAAACTTATTTTAAATTCTTTTACTGTGAGGGGCGACGAATGTATATTTGTCCAGAAGTGAGTAAAAAGATCCTCAAATGAGAGAGAAAAAGAGAGGCGAAGGCAATGACGTATAGGCGGTGGACCCAATCCTTCGCCGCATATGGACACACTGTGGGGGCGTGGGCTCAGCCTGAGAGAGCTGTTGCACCCCCATCTTCTCCCTCTCTCTCTCTCTCTCTCTCTCTCTCTCTCTCTCTCTCAATTTATCTCTCTACTTATTTTTGTTTTGAGAAAAATCAATGAAAGAAAAAGAGGGGAAAAAGAAATAAATGTTGTGGATATGTCTGTGTTTGTGTGGGCTTGACACCAAGGCATATAGATGAAGCTGAGTACAGCATCTTTTTCGAAAACTTCATTTCATTTAAGGCAAAGCAAGATAGCTTTTATCTCTGGCTAGCCAACCAACCATGGGTTGATATATACTTCTCTCTATACATATCTGTTTCTTTCTTTTTCTCAATATGCGTTGCTTTGATTTTAGCTGCTTTTATATGTAGTTGAGATTATTTATATCTTTCTGGTTTTACTTTTGATTCATTTGCATATCTGGGAGTTTGAGAAGAATTTGTTTTTGAATTCTGAGATAAGATTTGGAAGGTTCTCAAATTGCATGTGGAGTTGCTAATTTTTGGGCTGAAGAGATTTCCAATTGAATATTGACGGCTCCGATTAATTAGTACTTGGAGGAGAGGACGATAAAATAAAGGGATTGCATTCAATGGCAGCTTCTTCATCAGCAGCATCTTTTCTTGCAATGAGAGATCAAGATCAGAATCAAATGAAACAACAACATTCTTCAGCGCCATCTTCATCAACCGCTCCACCGCAGAAGAAAAGAAAAAAATCAGCCTGGAAAATCAAGCAAGTACCAAACACTTGAATTCAATTCTCCTTAATTATCTGATAGCTTTCATTTTTCATTTCAAGAAAACCCTAAATTTGAAAAGATAGGATGTTATTTTTTTTAATTGAATTTGATGACAGATCTAGATGCAGAGGTGATAGCACTCTCTCCCAAGACCCTAATGGCTACAAACAGGTTTGTTTGTGAGGTATGCAACAAAGGGTTTTCAAAGAGAGCAAAACCTTCAACTGCACAGAAGAGGACACAATCTGCCTTGGAAACTAAGGCAGAAGACAACAAAAGAGGTTAAGCGAAAGGTGTATTTGTGTCCAGAGCCCACATGTGTACACCATGACCCTTCAAGAGCACTGGGAGACCTCACTGGTATTAAGAAGCATTACTCAAGAAAACATGGTGAGAAGAAGTACAAGTGTGAAAAGTGCTCTAAGAAATATGCTGTGAATTCTGACTGGAAAGCTCACTCAAAAACCTGTGGTACTAGGGAGTACAGATGTGATTGTGGCACTCTTTTCTCAAGGTAAAAATTTATTCCAGATCGAATCAATCTGGGTTTTCTAGCTAATTCAATTCTTTACACTAATAATTATTTGTTGGTTTTCAATTTCATTCAAGAAAGATGCTAAAATAAGTGAGCCTGGAGTACACAGATGTAGAGTTAGAGAGAGAAAGGTGTTGAAACCCTTGTCTTCTTCGGTAATAGGGCTTTTGATTATTTCAAGTAAAAAGTCTTTTTTATCAGTTACAGATTCTCATAGAAATGGTCCTTTTTTCATGTCTCTGTATACAGTTTTGGTTGATTTTTGAGTTGTATTTTGATTCTCTCTTGTTTGGATCATTTGTGGAGACAAAAATGACCATACGTGAATTTATCTTTGGAAAAAACGCCATGGTCGACGTAGAAGTTTTCGATAAAAACACATGTATATGTCTCTACCTTGCTGCCTGGGGACAACCATCCTTTGTCCCATTGAAGTTTTAAATTTTTTCTGATTCAGTAGGTAAAAGTTTAATCTTTACCAGGTTTGTTCTTTTCTGGATTGGCTAGATTCTTTTAGGTCTGTACTCTTGCAGATAAACTATTTCATGACAACATTTTGAGACTCCAAAATCCAATTCATTCACCATCTCTCTCTCACATAGACACACACTGACATTCCTTGGATCTGTGTTCTTGTGTTTTTTTCGATACTTAAGAGCATCTCTAATTCAATAATGTGGATTATTGTACCATGTAAGCATTTTCTCTCTTATTTTCATCCATACAATCCTTCATGAAATAATATTATACATAAATCGAAAATTTTTCCTTCTTTGTTCAACCACACATTCTTTAAAAAAAATACTATTTCAAACATTAAAATTTATCAAAAATGGTGGCCAAACAGGGCTAAGTTGTATTTACATTACAAGCAGTTCATTGTGGTAGGTCAAAATTTGTTGATTGATCAATCATTAAAGAATTTCAGAAATTATCTTTCAATCTCATTTTTAATTCCCCTCTATGTATTTCTGAAAGTTCAAGCAATAATTCTACCAACTATATTCTATAAGGATTCTCTAGTTCAAGACTATGGAACAAAACAATGTTATTTTTTATTAGAACTTAATTAAACCTCATTATTAGATAAAAGTAATAGGTTTGACCCTCTTATTTCAGTTAATCAATATGAATGAAAAAAAAACCCTTGTCTACTTCTTGTTTCTTAGTGAACCCTAATTAATTTACTGTTTAAATGGAGAAGTGCCTCTTGAATATGCTCTAAAACGGATGAAAAATTACTACAATTCGACGTTCCTAGTTTGTTTAATTACATATATCCGTATAGTCTAAGTTTTTTTAAAACTATGTATATGTTTATTGCAGGCGTGACAGTTTCATCACTCATAGGGCTTTCTGTGATGCACTTGCTCAAGAGAGTGCAAGAAATCTTAATCCAACCTCCATTGGCAGCCATTTATTTGGCAGTAGCAACATGAGCTTAGGCATCTCCCAAATGTCCAGTGGACAAGATCAAAACCAGCAGCAGACATCAGCTAATTTACTGCACTTGGGTAGTGGGAGATCTGGCCAATTTGATACCCTCATCGGCTCGACCTTTCAGCCGTCGCAGACTCTGCCTTCATCAGCTCTCTTCCTGCCCGAATCGAACCATGATAATCAATCTTCACATGGGCTTCTGTCGAACAAGTCACTTCATGGCCTAATGCATTTCCCTGAACTTCAGAAAAATCCCAACACATCTTCGTCGTCAACCGCCAGTCTGTTCAATCTCAGCTTCTTTTCAAACACTAATGGGATGGACAATAACAATAGCATTGGCAACAGTAATAGCAGCAGCAACATATCTTCATCCTTATTGTTTCCAAATCAGTTCAATAATGGACATTCCAGTGGCAATGGAGGCGGAGAAGGATCAAAACTTTTCTCTGCAGGCAATCTCTTGAATACTGATCATTTGAGTGCTGCTATCCCTTCCCTCTACAGCACATCCCTTCAAAGCCAGTCATTCAGTACAGCACAAATGTCTGCAACTGCACTTCTTCAGAAGGCTGCTCAACTCGGTTCGACAACCAGCAACACCAGTGCTTCACTCCTCAAAAGCTTCGGCATCTCATCCTCCAGCGGCACTAAAAATGATCATCCTTTTAATTCAGCGGCTAACTTTGGAATGGTCTTTGGGGAGAATAATGGGAATCATTTCAATGACCTAATGAATTCCATCACAGATGGAAATTCGTCCATTTTTGGTGGTGGATCAGGAGGGGTGAATACTCATCCATATGGTGGTGTTAATGCACAAGAGAATGAGTATGGAGGATACAGCACCAATAAACTGAGCTTTGAGCAGCCATTGCAGAAACACCACAGTCCAAGTTTCAGCAACATGGAGCAAGGTAGATTGACAAGAGATTTTCTTGGAGTTGGGCAGAGAGAACAGCAACATGCCTTGGATTTGAGCTCATTGGATTCAGAAGAAAAGACTGCGCAGAAAAGCCAACCTTTTGGAGGCGGGCATTTTCAATGAAGAGAAATATATGAACATGGGAAAGCATGAAAGTACAGGTGCGTCAATTAATTTGCTTTTTGCTACATTGGATTTCAGTATTAAAAGAAGAAGAAGAAGAAGAATTGGAATCTATTTCAATTGAATCTTAACTTTTTGTTTTTGTCAGTCTTATTTGGAGTGAGTCAGTTGTTTTCTTGAGTGTTTTTGCATTGTAGTCCTTATTTTCTGATAATCACATGGGATACCCATGTTTGTTATGAAATTATGCCTGTCGTAGAAATTAAAATTAAAATTTTAATTTAAGTCAAAGTTAATAATTAATTTTAACTATATATTTTATGAAATTCATAATTTTTTAACCACACATTTTATTAACCTAAAAATTCGATTTTAATCTCCACCAAACAAGGACTATATATGATTTCTACTTTATGCTAGTTTCATACATGTAGGGTTAATGAGTAATGAAATTAGCTCATATTTGATTCCAATGTTTTTTAAAAAAAAATATTAAATTCATTTTCAACTACACATTTTATGGTATTCAAAAATTTCATTAACTTTTCAATTACACATATTTTTTCAATTTTTATCTAAATTTACTAAAAAACTGATTTTTAGACAAGCCAAACAGGGGCTAATTTTAATTTTTTTTTTTTTTTTTTTTTTTGGTTTAATCAAAGTCCTAGAAGTCGAAATAGAAAATTTATTTTCGGATTTGAATATATACAAATCGTATCTATTATGTGATAGGTCATATTAGGAGGTTGTTTGAGCCCCATTTTTTTTTTCTTTCAAAAAATTCATTTTGAAATAGTGTTATGATGGAGAATGTGTGGTTAAAAAATAAGTAAAAAATTTGGATTTACGTATAGATTATTTTATTGAATATGTGATTGAAATTGATTCAAATCACTGTTGATGAATGTATTTTGATGAAAAAAAATGGGATTCAAACAAGGACTAGATTAAAGTTGTATGTACATCTCACAAATGAGTCTATTCTATTATATCTTTTGAGATTGTATGTACGACTTGAACCCTTTATTAAGAAATATAAATAATAAACTAATATTTCATATGTGAACACAAATATTTACTTATTAAACTTAAACTAAAATAACGAACCTTCAAATACTTATTTGAACGGATTTTAAGTAGATTTTGATAAAAGTTGATGAAATTTATGGTTGAAAAGTTATAGGCCTCATAAAATGTATGGTTAAAATTATTTATCAACTTTACCTTAAATTTTTAGTAAGATTAATTTATACCAAACAAGGGCTTAATATTTTTCAAAAAAGTATTGCGTTCAATTTTGAATTCTTAAATCTAGACGATTGTTTTTTCATAAGGTTGTCGTTATCTAATTATTGTGATTATACACTAGCAAGATAAAACAATTATGTATGTAGAGAAAACTAAACCAAAATCTCATATTAATAACAAAATTTGAGATTATATGAGTAGGCTAATATCTATAATTAAGACAACGTTAAAGGGTGTTGGAGAATTTTTGAAAAACAATAGGGCTTCTTGATGTAATTATCCCTTTTCTCCCATCCCTTGGTCTTGTCCTTCTCAGTAATCGTTTCCGTTCATTTTGGTTCCTGTCTTTACCTGTACAAGTCACGGGTGCTGTGTTTTTTAGAGTAATTAGTCGATTTGGCATATTTTTCACGGTCGTACTATACTGAAAGGAATGCGACACATTCTCTGAAATATTACTTTCACAAAATTTATTATAAAAAAATCTACATGAAACACGTTGGAGATTCGTTCGGTCTGATATTGTCTTTTTATGAAATTTACCACTTGCTTGGTTGAACTAAAAATAAGAATTTTAATATATTTTCATAAAAGTTGATGAAATATATATGACTGTAAAATTGAGGACCCAATAAAATATGTAATTAAAATTAATTATTGATTTCGATTTAATTTTTTTTCTATCAATTTTATAAATAAACCAAATAGAGATTTATTCTTAGAAAAATTTGTGTCTAAATGCTTGTTATGATTATCGCAGGAATTTCGAGTTTGGTCAAGAGAATGCTTGCTTTGTTGATGGAGCCAATCCAACTTTGAAGGAGAAGATGTTTTGGTCATCAAGATATATATTGATAGACAAGTAGATCGAACACCGTTATTATGATAAACATAGCATGACGACTTATTTATGTATAACTTTTGTGCGACTTGTTTTATATTTTCTTAAATTTTCAGACAAATAGACGAGGGAGGTATTAACTTCTAGAAAAAAAATGTTTTGTCTTTTGTTTTTGCTTTGAAAAACTATATATATAAATCATGATTTCTTGTTGAAAATTACAAGTGTACAAGGAAAAAACTATAATGTAGTTGAGAATTAAAGAAAATGATACTACAAAAAACCTCTCTTTTAACGATAGATGTTTTTGCCTTGCAGTCTTTCTCGGCGATTTTTTGGGACGAAGCAATCCAAAATGAATTTTACGAAAATATTTCGTCGTTAAAAGTTACATTTCTAAAAACCCGTTGAAAATATATGATGCGATGTAGAAAATTAGGCCCCTGTTTGGTAGCCATTTTTGGGGAGAAAATGTATTTTTGAATAGTTGATTGATGGAGAATGTGTGGTTAAAAAGTAAGAAAAAATTTTGGGTTTGCGTGTAATATTATTTTATTGAAGAATGTGTGGTTGAAAAGAGAAAAAAGAAATGCATTTTGAGAAAAATGACTACCAAACAGAGACTAGAATATAAATGTTTAATTGTTGCATATACATTATTATAAATAAAAGGTTGGCCATATGAGTTTTTACCAAAGTTTGTCCTCTATTTTAATTTCATTAAAGCCTGAATGAATCCTATTGCTTTAATTTTCCAATAAAACTCCATTCGAATTTCATATGTTAATCAACCACTCAGCCTTCGTCTATAACACTTGTGTATCATACCATAAAGCTTGATAACAATAACTATTTGATAGAATTATATGAACAGATTATTTGAGATAAATCGTATTAGTTTTATTTTATCTTAGTAACTTATTTTTTTTATCCTATAATGACCATGTGTTCAACTCTATGAATTCTCATTTCAAAGTATTGTAACAAATTGTCTGCATATTATTACTACAGTTTCTTCCCCAACACGTACGAATCTTTAGCTTATTTTATGTGAAATTGACTATTGATTGATTTTATTCAAGTTTAGATAGATTTAGGAATATGGTATGATTCGGTTTGATTCTAAAGAGAATCAAATCGAATTAGAATTTTCGAGTATTTAGTAAGTAAAATTGTCAGATTCAAGTTTAATTGTGGAACTCGTTTGATTTGGTTTCATATCATAACTAATTTTTTTAACATTTACAACAATATTTTTTATTAATATAACTAATAACATGTTTAATCTTAACTGCTACAAAATAACTTAGAGTCCGTTTAATTGACAAATGTGGAAAGACAAACTAATTTAATATAAGTTGGAAAATAAAAATTCATCTAAACCATAAGAAATTATTTTCCATAAAATTAGTTGAAAACAAGTTTAAAGTAGTTGTATCTTGGAATTCGAACTTCATTTCTACTTTCGTATTAAATAGCCAAAGTAAAATTTGAATTCTTCGAATATGACATTTTTCATGGAATTCGGGTCAATCAAACAGACCATTTGTCTAGTTTAAAATTACACTAATAACAAGTTGTCTAATAAAATACATTCACCAATATAAACAAATTAGCAAAAAGTAAATAATAATACTAAAACATTGGTGATTCCATCTCATTGATTCTTTCAAGTTTTCAAATCTACATAAAAAAAATATATAAATTAAAAGTTACAGAAATAAAATATTTTTAAGCATTGCTAGTGCATACAACCCATTTAAATTAAGAGTGATTGTAACATCTCCAAATCTAAATTGTCACTTCATTTTCTATTAAAACCATAAATGCGGAAGCGATTAATTTTTTTTTAATACAATGAACATCGACTTCATTTATAAACATAATTTGTAGAAAACTTTTGCACTTAAATGAAAAAAAAAAATTAAACGTAACTTTATTTTCTAGAAGGAGTAGATATTTAAATGTATTAGTATTGGGTCTATCACACCGCAAGTAATTGTCTCCAATAATTGCCTTCATCATCTGAAAATGGAGAGAGATAACATGAAATGAGTTAACCCCCAGTAAACAAACCTCATGCATATGATATATGCTTATGATATGCACATGAATTACTTTAAAATAAAAGCATTTTTCGGTATGTATCCCCCTTCGTTCATTTCATTAAAAATTTAACCTTGACGTCGTAAGCTCACTTCGTGTATCGCCTAGATAATCAGAATGCAGTGATCAATTATTATTTGAAACCCAATCGAGTCTTATCGATAATATTGTAAAGCGGTTACCGTTAACATTATCATTGAACATTTAATATTGGTTGGATGCGCCGATTTCCCACGCTTCATTAATTTCTCACTCACATCTTGCATGGTGTAGACATACACCTTGTAACAAAACATTCAAGATACATATTTTTAAAACAATATTTGACTCATTGACATTTGAATTCTTGAAACTTCTTGTATACTAATGGATGTATTGACATGTATAATTATGTAATGAAAAACATGAATGACATAAAACATAATAATCAAATATCATTTTTTTTTTATAATTATGGATGTTCGGGCCAATTTACGCGCACCTCAATTAATTACACGGGACCCTGAAGTTTACAGTCGAATACTCACCTTAATGACCCTGAGGGAACTCGAACTGGTGACTATTGGGAAACAAATCCAAATCAAATATCATGTTAACATAACAACAATTAAGATAACACACTCATACATTCAAACATATGAGGTAGGCATGAAAACGACGGAGTTTTATTTACCTGAAATCTCTAGAAAAAAAAAATAGTGAGTGGAGATATCACTAACAGCCCACAAAATCAACAAGCCAAAACTCCTAGTTCATTACCATTTATTAAAATGATTTCTATGTATTATATTAGAGATCAAATATATAATCCTATCTTTAGTATATATCATTATAAAATTTATCGACTAATAGACAACGACATCGAAATAGTTATGATATTTCCTTTAAAATTTACGCTAGTGAAGGAAAAGTTAAATTTCAAATGCTCCAAGATTACATTTCTGTTTTACTGTGATACTACCATGTAGTGACAATGAATTTCCATCAATATTCTTTATATACTATTCATGAAAAATAAAAGTCATTAAAGACTAATACAAGGACATAGCTACAAATTTATATAAATTTTTCTAATCTTAGAAGTTAATTTTAATGTGAGTTAAATAATTAACATAGACAAAAATTACTTATTTGTCCAGTTAATTATTCTTATGATTTACCTTAAGTTAGTACATTAATTTTACTAAAAATCACTACAACAAAAAAGTCCTTTTGCAACACTCAAAAGGCAACATTCATTGATTGAATGTTGCTAAAGGAGTCTATGACAACATTCAAATACTTGAATGTTGCAATTGGTTAAATTTATTGAGTTTTAGCAACATTCTTCAAAAAAATGTTGTCAATACTACTTTTAGCAACGTTCATTGCATGTTGCAACGTTCATTTGCACGTTGTAAAAAGTGAAACTTTTTGCAACGTGCAATGAACGTTGCGAAAAGTGACATTTCGCAACGTTTATTGCATGTTGCAAAAAGTGGGACTTTTCGCAACGTGCAATGAACGTTGCGAAAATTTTTCGCAACATGCAATGAACGTTGCGAAATGTCACTTTTCGCAACGTTCATTGCACGTTGCGAAAGGTCACTTTTCGCAACGTTCATTGCACGTTGCGAAATGTCACTTTTCGCAACGTTCATTGCAGTTTCACTTTTTGCAACGTGCAAATGAACGTTGCGAAAAGTGAAAATTTTAAAAATATCAAACGTTAAAAATTAGGACTGGACTTTTCCAACCCGATAAAATCGTCCGACCCGATAATATTAAAAAAAGAAAAAAAAAAAAAGAGAGGGAAAAATCGAAAGTAAAATGAAAAACGAGCCCTAAACCTAATCTATCTCACTTCATCCCTTTCATCACTCTCGCCTCAACGCCAATGTGTGCCCTTCTTAACCGGAGTTGTTCTTCTTAACTTGGTGAAGGTCTTAACTCTCAACAACCGCACCGCCTCCTCCTCCTGTGACTGAGGACGTGACTCCGCCACGATTCTTCGGTTCAAGTTGCCGGACGGTGATTCTTTGGCAGCAAAAGAAGAAGGTAAATCTCCTTACTTAGCTCCAATAGTCCGATTCCCCATTTCCCCCGAATCCCGCGACCACGATTTCGATTTTCAAAGTTTTTTTATTAGCAACATTTATGGGACTGCCACAAATGTTGCTAATATTTTTTTTTCTCTTATTTTTGGTTATTTTGATTTGTAAATTATAATAATTCATGGTTTTTTTTCTTCTTAACATATGAAATTAGCATTTTTTATTCATCTATGGAGAAAGATAGTAAAGCTCATAAAGTGTTTGATGAATTATCTCATAGAGATACTGCTGCTTGGAATGTGTTAATTTCTTGCTTCATGCACAATAGGCAAACTTGAGATATATTGGATTTATTTGATGCAATGTGACATTCAAATGAGTGTCAACCTGACAAAGTCAGTTGTCTCTTTGTAACTCAAGCTTGCACCAGCTTGAATGCATTGGAATCTTTGTTTTCTATAACATGCTTCTTCATTCAGCTTAGCTTTGCATATTGTTTTTGATATTATATTCTAAAATGTTTGCAAAATCATTACCTTTGCCTTGTGCTCACAAAATGCCCCAATTTTCAATAGATTGGCCATGCATGAGGAGTCTTCAACTAGGTGCAAGGTTGATGATGATGTCCAAGAAGGAGTTGTTCCTGCTTATCTTCTTGATCGTGATGCAACAACAAGAGCAAAGGTGATTTTATATTACTTAATTTTCTTTATGCCTCGCTTCTCCCCTATGACAGTAGATTGGGGGTAAAATCTGCTTTATGCTTGTATTGTTAGTGAACGTGACATCACTCTGTGCTGCAGGTTCTTAGCAATACTGTCAAGCAACATAGGAAAGAGAAAGCTGGAAAATGGGAAGTGCCTTTACCTAAGGTAAGACAACTGTACTACTTTCAGTTCTCAGAGATGCTGCTTTATCTATAGGAGTTTGCCCATATTTTTCAGTGGTCGAAGTCCCTATTCATAGCAATTTATGTTTATTATCCCAATTTTAGATGTTACACTGCAGTGACTTATCTAGACTCTATGCTTCATTAAGGAAGATACAAGAATAGGCAGTAGCACCCTCCTTAGTAATAAACAAAGATTGCATTTATTAGAACATATGATGCCATATTTGTAAATATACTAAGTCATCAGCTGAGAATAATTGCATGCACTGTCATAAAGAGCTGCTGTTTGATTTTTTTCCCCATGACCAAGTTGTTTAATGAAATACATTGAGAGAGACAGGAGATGAGTATTTGTTAGCACGAAACTTTTTTGTTCTAGCAATTTTGATGCTTTGAGACACTGAAAGATCTAAAAAATCATTAGTCAACTTGATTAAAACAAGTGCAGAAAAGGTTTGGAGTATATTTTTAGATGATTTAATCGTGTAAACTTTCCTTCTGTGATCTTCACCCAGCCTAATGTCTTCAACTATTTGGCAGGAATGAATCAGTTTTCTTTAGTGACAAATATTGCCCTGACAAAGCAAATTAACGGCATATATATCCGATAAGTTAAAGAATTACCATTAGTCTCTGCTTAAGAATTGTGATGATCTGATCCTTGGAGTAGGCGCAGAAAGTTATGGCCATAGGTTTGCCTAGTAGAAGAAACAACCAACAGTGAGCTTGCTGAATTTGTGTACTAAATAGAAATCAATTGGACAGAAAAGAGAGGGCAGTTGCCACGCACTGCACCAGATACTTATTTTGATTATGAAACCATTCATATTTAGACTAAATGAAAGAGACTATATCTGCCAAATAGTAAGGGCAAAAGCACATAGTAGTACAAACAAACAATAAGTTCAATTGTTGACACTTGACAAAAACTCCAAAATGAAAAGTAGATATGCACAAGGTAAAGTAGAACAAGTCATTATGATCATATAATCAATCTGGCACAAGGAAAAGGTTTTGTGATTAGAAGCAAAGTAGAAAATTCTGAACGTCCTTGAGTTCAACAGGTAATTATATTTTCTGGATTACACGCAAATTGTATTTTCGTGCATGATAATCAAATTTCAGACTTGTAATTATTTTTGCTTATGTTTAGTACAAAGATATTCATTTTCAATCTTGCTTATTTGTTTGAATATGATAAGAATTAATATATTTTGTGTTTTATTGATTTAGAAGAATGAGACATCCATGGACACAATAAACATTCATGATGGTGAAACAAAGAATTCTTTTTGTGATGAAAAGTACAAGGAAGATAATTTGATGGACCAAGTGTCTAATTTATGAGGCTTGCTATGCTGCCATTAAAGCTCTAGGTCAATCTTATCTGGGTGCGCTTTTGAATGGCCCGACCATCTCAAGGGTTACAAGAATAGGTTATATTTTATTTTTCTTTGTCCGTGTGAAGGGTACTCAATTTGTGGAAGATGAGTGTATCCAATAGTTGGACTTATTATTCTTGTAATTTAGTTTTATTTTATCTTGATTTAAATTTTAAAAATTAAGGAATTAAATGAATATATTTGGAATTATATGTATGTTAGTTTTTACAGTAAACTTTGAATGTTAGCATTTTTTATTTTATTTTTTGAAATTAAACTTCAATATATTTAGTCCCCAAGAAAAAAAAATGTAATATAACAATTTATATTTGTGTTGTCCAACAAAAAAAAAAAGGATTTTTGCAACATTCAGCGAACGTTGCGAAAAGGGCAACGGCAACGTTCAGTGAACGTTGTGAAAAAGGTTTTTCGCAACATTCAGTGAACGTTGCGAAAAATCTTTTCTGCAACGTTCAGGGAACGTTGCCTTTGTCATTTTTCGCAACATTCACTGAACGTTGTCGTTGCCCTTTTTCGCAACATTCAGCGAACGTTGCAGTTGCCTTTTTTCGTAAACGTTCCACTCTATGACAACATCACAATTCGCAACGTGTGCCCGAACGCTGCAAAAACTCTTTGGCAACGTTTTTTGCACGATGCAAAAAGCTGTTTCTAGTGTAGTGAATCTTGATAGATGAAATATAATTATTCACATATACTAATTAAGTATATTTTAAATAACAGTTTATATAAAAAGAGCTTCAGCCTAATGTTGAAGAACACAAAAATTATAATAATTGCAGTGGCCATGTGGCATAAACCAGAAATGAAAATTAGTCAATTATACAGAATTTATATAGTAATTCAAATGGGAAGCATCCTGTCCAAGAATTATTTCCTAAGTACAGGAAATTTATATAGTAATTCAAATTGGAAACATCCTGTCCATTTGTATTTTATCTGTGCTCATCTGTGTTTTAATCTTGTCCATCTTGTACCAATTCTGAATGTATTTGATGTACCCATAAGGCCTAGAAGAACTATCGAAAAAGGGCCTTATTTTCATATGTGTGTAAGTATGCAAGATCGCTCCTCTAGTTCAAGTGAACTCGGCAAAATGGAATGTTTTGTGAAAGGTTCTCGATCCATTTGTAGCAAATTTAGACTTTCTCTACTAGGAGTCATCAAAGGAGGAAATGGGCATACACTGGTTTGATAAGCCAAGGAAAAACAACCATCGCTTGGTTTTGACACTCAAATAGCATGGTTTGGAGGTACATTAAGCCCCTATTTGTTCACCATTTTGGCAAACTTGTAATTCATTTTTGGACCGTTGAAGGGTACATGGAATCCTGCATTGTCGGAATTGTTGACTATAAATATTTGGCAATTACCAAAATTGTCATTTCATACCACAGCTGAATTTTATACATAGGGGCACATCGGTAATTTTACAAATATTTGGTTAATTATTGCAGCTACTATTTTCCACCAATTACTGTATAACGGCTACAATTTTACTACAATTTTGGCCAAAATGGTGAACAAACAGGGTATAAATTAGATTTCTTAATGCTAAAATCAAAGGGCCCTGAATTTCAAATCATAAATTAAACCCACGGATCAATAGAAACCATAAAATAAAAGCAAATCTTAATACCTTATCATTCGATGCAAGACTATAATTTATATTAATCAGTAATAATATTCCTAATCTAGCACATTAACTTATTTAATCTTTAAATTCATTAAGTCAATAAATTTCCATTATTAACTACGTACCTTATTATTGTTAAATTAGTTCCCACCACATATACAAAAGGACATCTTCCAACTTGATGTATAGGTTTAATTCAAATACAAAATTGCACAAAATAGAATAAGTAAACTATATAATTAAATCTGGACTTATTAAAACTATAAACATATTAAATTTAAATTATAGGCATGTCGAACATTTAGGGCATTCAAAGCACATTCCACTGTAAAAAAAAATAAAAAATCACGACAAAGATAATTATCATAATTAAACTGTAAAATGTAGCATCAATGCAATTAATCTAGAAGACATGATATTCACTAGAAATAAGAGTGCAGCGTTACTTTAGTAATATTTGTTCATAAAGGAGTTCAATGTCATCATTATGTATACCACTATGTACGGATATGATTATTGTTAAATTAATCATCAGTTGTTTTACTTGTTACACTAAGAAAATCTACAAGAAATAATTGAAAAAGTACAATTAACACATAAATAAACAAAAACTTGTCCTACTAATAAGATTTAATATGGAAAAATATAGTATATATTTTATTAATGGTCTCAATGTCCTCATAGAACTCTATCTTGGAAAACTTTCAAAAATTTAGATTATTCCCTTAGCCAGTTTTGTGTACAAATCAAGACATTAACTATTTTAAAAGTTAAAGAACTTCTAAATGGATCAAGAACGTGCCCTTCTGTACTAAAAGCTAACTTAGGAGCAGCTGTATGTTAGATTTATTAAATTATAACCATCCATGTTGAATCAATGAGAATAATATATGAGTGGAAGCGTACCCTGAGCCATGTGTTTGATTAAATGGGTTAAGATTTTTCATAGCCAAATGTCCGTAGTGTCCGATTGATTTCTCTCTGAGATGGATGCAGTAGAGAATACAGGAACAATTGATAATTTGGCTTGGGGACCATAATCACATAATATTTCTTTAAGTACTAGTCGATTAGGTTTCCATCAACTCAAATGGACTAGAGCCCGGTCTCTACATATTGCAAAATCCATACCGTTTAGATGTTTATAGGGCCCAATAATTAGATCACTTGATTGACCCTAATAATATAAGATAGTCCAATACAATTGTATTTAACCATGTAACCCACATAAGAAATTAAATCCAACAATCTCCCACCAAATGCTATCTTGCCTTAAAACATCCCCTTAGTTATAATCCGGTTCATCTACAATGTTAGCATGAGATCAAAGCGGCTTTCGTTACACTTATATTGGTAACTAAACCCATCAATGGTCACCACACCAACATATTCGACAACATAGATCAAGTATGGATGTGTAGCATGAAAATTATATGTAATGTAATCTTAAACATGCCTATTTCCAACTGGTCCAATTTTATTTCTTTAGTGAGATCAATATTGAACTTAACGACAGAGTAAAATGAACTGAATATTTTATTTCTGTACAGAAAATTATCCAAATACACAAATGTGTCTAATACATAAAGCAATAAAAATACAAACTCCCACTAAAATATGATATCCTCATGATATACAACACCCATATGAGCAGTGTGCTCATGAAAGACCTTGGGTGTCAATCCCCTAGTAAACGGTTTCACAATCATGGAGTTTGTCACAATGTGCTCTATGGAAAATCTGTCAACTCTGTACTCTTTCCTTCTCAACCAATAACTTAATGTCAATGAGTTTTGACTTAGATGAGCTCCTGTTGTTATTGGAATATGAAACTGCTGAGTTATTGTTACAATATAACTTTAGTAGTCTTTCTACGTCATTCAAAATGCTCAGTCCAGTGACAAAATTTCGCAATCATATTCCATGGTTAGATGCTTCATAGCATGCTACAAACTTTACTGCCATAGTAGGGATCTATTACCGTATTGGCATCCAATAAAATCAGAATCGGATTACCTTATAATCTCTAACTGATCCGATCTGATGTATGTGAGCATGTAATCATTTGTTCTCTTTAAATACCTTATAACCATTTTGGCTGTTTTCTAATGATCCATCCCAGGGTTGCTTAAATATCTGCCTAGCATTCCAATAATGAATACTATGTCTAGACGTGTACAAACTTGAGCATATATAAGATTCCCAACAGTTGATGTATATGAAATCTTCTCCATTTTCCTTAACTTCAAGGTCATTTTGTGGGCATTGTATGAGACTAAATTTGTCTCCCTTAGCGACAGAGGTGTCTTTTGATTTACAGTCTTACATGCTAAATCTCTTAAGTATTTTATCGATATAACTCTTTCGTGACAATCCAAGAATACCTCGAGAGCAATCCCGATGTATTTGAATTCTTAATACAAAAGAGGCGTCACAAAGATCTTTCATCTCAAAATTTCTTAATAAAATTCTTTTGATTCCGTGCAACATGCCTATATCATTAGTGGCAAACAGTATGTCATCAACATACAAAATCAGGAAAATATGCTTACTCCCACTAAACTTGTGATACACACGATCATCAACAACAATTATCTCAAAACCAAATGAGATAATTACTTGATGCCTCCCTTTTGGGTAAAGTTTTTAGCCACAAGACGAGCTTTATATCTTTTCACATTATCTTTCGAATCCCTATTGGTTTTAAAAATCCATTTGCAATCAATGAGTTTCGCACCTTCTGGTAATGGGACAAGATCTCAAACTTTATTGTCTTGCATAGACTTATACTCCTCATTCATGACATCAATCCACTTTTGAGAGTTAGAACCCTGTATGGCCTGATGGAAGTTGATTAAATCATCTTCCATCATTCCATTATTTTTCTCATGTTCTTGGAGAAATACTATGAAATTATCTGAAATAGCATTTTTCCTTTCTCTTGGATCTCCTTAAATGTATTGGTTGTTGAGGTTGTTGAGTTTATACATCTGAAATAATTATTTCATTTTGGATGGGAGGTTCTTAAACATTGTCTTGTTGAGGTTTTAGAATTGCTTCTTGATCAATGACAGATATAGGAACCTGTACATTGTCAAAAGCAATAGTATGAATCGAAACTGATCCTTCCTCAACTTTTTCCTCAAAGACAATATCTCTAACCTTATATGTACATTGTCAAAAGCAATAGTAGGAATCGAAATCGATCCTTCCTCAACTTCTTCCTCAAAGACAATGTCCCTAATCTTATTTCTCCCCCCAAACTCAACATCCTCAAAAATGTTGCAGTTTCCGTTTCAAAAAATTGAGTTAAGTGTAGGATTATAAAATTTATAGCCATTGATCGCTTAGAGTAACCAATAAAGTAGTTGCTCACTATTTTGGAGTCCAATTTCTTTTCATGTGGCCCATAAGACCTAGAGGGTGTTTGAGAGTGATTTTTGGGGTAAGAATTGATTTTTGAATAGTGATAGGATGAGAAATGTGTGGTTGAAAAAGAAGGAAAAGTTATTGATGTGATGAAAAATATTATTTTATTGAAAAATGTTTGGTTGAAAATGAGAATTGATTCTCAAAATCAATACCAAACAAGCTCCTAGCCTCAGCTGGAAATCCCTAAATGTGAAAATGCTTTAGACTAAGCTTTCTGCCTGTCCAAAGCTCATAAGGTATTTTGGCAGCAACCTTAGTCGATACTCTGTTCAGAATATAAGTGTTTATGCCATAATTTTGCTAAATTTTCTTTATTTAATTTGCGTTTAGTAATTTAATGAAAGACTAAACTGATTGTTTCCAAATGAACAATAATATCTAGATTTGTTCAACAAAGAAACATAAACCAAATTTCGTCTAAAAGACGGTACAACAAATGTGTCTTTCAAATCCAAATAATAACCAGTTTCTAATAATAACCCAAAAATGCCTATTACATCAACTTTCACCGATTTGTCATCACCTATATAGATGTATCTTTCACCATCATTTGACTTTCGTCTACTCAGATATCCCTGCATAGAAACACTTATGTGAGTAGTAGAACCAGAATCTAACCACCAAGTGTTTCTAGGTACTGAAGCTAAATTAACCTCAAAACAGGCTAAATTAACCTCAAAACAGACCAAAGTAAGATTTGTACCTTTTTTTGCACGCCAGGCGTGATATTTAGCACAGTCCTTCTTCACATGTCCGGTCTTGTTGCAAAAGAAGCAAGCTATTTTGTCCTCTTGTTGTTTCTATTGTATTGGACCCTTAGGAGCAGCTTTATATTTCTTCTTTCTTTTCTTGCCCTTATCCTTAGAAGTGCTTGTCAAGTGAGCGCTATCGGTTCTTTCTTGCTTCAACATTTCTTCCTCTTGCACCATTTCTCTTTCTGGCAGTTATAACTGACCTTAAATTGACTGAATTGTGCAGGAAGCAAGATCAATACCAAATGCACGAGCAAGTCATCAGACAGGTCGAGCTTTAGTCCTTTAAATTTAGAAGCAATGTGGGACATTTGCATGATGTACTCCCTTATGTTTCCCTTGCCTTTATACTTCATTGAAATCAAGTTTAGCAAAAGCGTGTTTGTTTCATCCTTATCGTTTTTCGTAAAACGTTTCTCAATTTCGGCAAGGAAATGCTTGGCATTTGTCACTTCTTCGGATACTACGCCTCTAAAGGCTTCCGGAATGCTGCGCTTAATGATCATTAGACTCATGCGATTTGAGCGATCCCACTTCTCAAATTTCCTCTTTTCATCAGAAGAACTTGCTTCTGTAAGAGGAGTGAGTTGCTCAATCCGGAGTGCAAGATCTAGATCCATGCAGCCAAGAACAATTGATACGTTCTCTTTCCAATCCTTGAAATTTGTCCCATTGAGCATGAGAATAGAATTGATATTTGCAGATATTGTAGTAGCAGATGAACTAGCTGTATAGAAGAAAGGAAAAATTATGCTCACATTAATATTAATATTCAATAATCAATAAATTCAAATAATGGTATGCCCCCATCTCAAGATACCTAGCACATCATTAATATCAAGTCTTTGGACAATAATATTAATTGTAAGTGGTACTCTTGGTGTAATGATCAAATATTGACAATAACTCCTATCAAATAATAAATTCATCTTTGGATTGATTTATTATTCAAATGAAAATATTATAATTGTCATACATTTACCACCACAAGTGTGCAAGCAATTCGGCCAAATATTAACCTTCCTTTAGGCCGGCTAATATTCGCATGAACAAGTATACACACAAATTCTTTCTAATATTCTAAGTTAATTAATTTCAACAAGAGAGGTTGTTTTGGCAACATATTGTTTCAATCAATTGACTTTGAAATATTATATATCCAAATGAGTCATTTATACCAAAATTTGAAAAGCGGAATGCTTAATTTTATTTATCTTGAAACTTTAGGGACCTTAGGGTTAATAATTCAGAACTTTGGGGATTGAAAAATTAATTATCCAAAACTTTAGGGTTCATAATTAATTATTGAAAACTTTAGGAGTCAAAAATTGATTATTAAAAACTTTAGGGATCCAAAAATTAATTATTAGGAACTTTAGGAACCCAAAAATTAATTATTAGAAATTTTAGAGGCAATTTAAACCAATTATGAACTTTCATGGGCTTAATTACAAAATTTAGAACTTTAATGGCCCAAATTACTTAATTTTCAAACATTAGGGACTGAATTATTAAACTCGAAACTTTAAAAAGCCCAATTGGATGAATTTTAAACCTTAGGGGGCTGAATAACCAAAGTTTAAAATTTAAGGGACTGAATCTTCAAATAAGAAAACCTAACCCTAATTTTAAATTGCAACCAGGTCCCTGAAATTACCTAATTTACGCAAGAGGCTCCCACCCCCAAAAATCATCCAAAAAACTGAAAAAACAAAAAAATTCCAGATCTGGTGACGTCGGCAGCCGATGCCGTCCAGCACGCGGCACTGCTACGACCGCCTCGCCGGTGTCGTCTAGCGGGCCTGTTATCGGCAGGTGCATCAATTTTTTTTTTAAAAAATCGAAAACTTATAAACTGAAATTTCCCAGAATATAAATGCATGGCAGTACTGTAATTATTTGATTTTAGATCAATATTGCAATTTCTCTCAGAAGCCGTAAATATTGACCGTTGATCGAAGAATATACATGGCACATATGGGGTTTTTTTTTCAATTTGAATTCATATAATCATATACAATAGACTGCCAATTGTGACTTGATCCTATGAATAAATTCACACAGCCGCAGTTGTTGACATTTTAATTGCATAAGAAACAAAAACAAAATTGTACAACAAATTTTATGACTTGAAATTAGCCAAATACAGAAAAGTGGAACCTTTACTCCATTAATTAATCAAAATGGCAGAACAAAATCACACACATACGCCAAAAAAAATAAAAAAATACACGCAGGTAATAATTTTGACTTTCACGTGTACAATAATTTTGTAGAATCAACATAAACGGGTGCTTTCACGTAAATGGTAGATCAAATAACCCAAAATTCAGAATTAAAAAAATCTTTATTTTCACAATTTCTCAAAGATTCAATAATGGATTGACTCTGATACCACTTGTTAGATTTATTAAATTATAACCATCCATGTTGAATCAATGAAAATAATATATAAGTGGAAGTGTACCTTAATCCATGTGTTTGATTTCTTAAGTAAGTTAAGATTTTTCACAGTCAAATGTCCTTAGTGTCCAATTGATTTCTCTCTGAGATGGATGCAGTAGAGAATACAGGAACAATTGATAATTTGGCTTTGGGATCATAACCACATAATATTTCTTTAAATACTAGTCGATTAGGTTTCCATCAATTCTAATAGACTAGAGACCGGTCTCTATATATTGCAAAGCCCATACCGTTTAAATGTTTCTAGGGCCAATAATTAGATAACTTGATTGGTCCTAATAATATAAGATAGTCCAATACAATTGTATTTAACCATATAGTCCACATAAAAAATTAAATCCAACACTGTAGACATAGGAAAGACAAGTACATCCCTTACGATCTTAGAAAAAATTCATATATTGATTTATTGATCTTCCACCAGTTTAAAATGTCAAAATTTACATCAATAGCATTTTCAGTGGGCACTTTGGCATATGAAACAGGAAAATGATATTTTTGGATTCAATTAATTAATTGACAAATTTATCTAGAAAAAAATTAAAACAATTTTGCTTATGTAATATTAAAAAAAAAAAATTAGGGAGATTCGGTTCTTTGTCTAGAATGGAGAACCAAACCAAACAGTTCTCGATTTTGATACTCATTTGAGCATTTAACTTGAAAAGAATCGAATTGAACTACTCGGTTCCAGTTGATTCAGGAGTTTTGTCAAGTCTTAAGTAGATTTCATCTTTAATATGCCGTTATGCATTTTAAAATTTTGAACTTCAATTGTCATGTTAAAACAAGATAAGTCCTCAAATTGTATTTATATTTGCAAACATTTGGAATGACAGTGCTAAAAACAAAAGGCTAGACATGCCAGTGTTGCTTTGAAAGGTTTGGGGGATCTCTATTGTTATTTTCCTTGATTAAATTTAGGCCCTCTTTGAGCCCCTTTTTCTTTCCTTTTTTTTCATTCAATCCTATTTGCTACAGTTAAACTCCTGGCACGCCATCAAAATCGGTTTGACCAACGTGGTCAGACGAAATTAATGCCACCCAACCGTTACAAATTCAATTGGACAAAATGAGCCTCCAACCTTCACCTAGCCATAATATGTTAAAGGGCAATTTTTGAAATTGGTTGGAATTTTATGTAGAAAAGTCAAAAATGGTGGGCTATTTATGAGAGAGATGCAGTATTTTCAGAAGTGGAGACCACAACTTTTTCATTGTTTATTAATTTCGTACTGTAGCAAAACTAGAATTGCACAAAAAATACGAAAAGAAAGGAGGCCAAACAGGGATGTTCGCTGAAAAATGTACCGCAAGCGTATGGATCGTGAACAAGTAATATAGTCGACTTTTTGAGTCCGATTATCGATCCCACGAGGAATGTTACTTTAAAGTTACGTACTCTAATCGATTTTAGTTCTAACAACGACTGACACACACACAATTAATATTGAAATTAAATTATAAACTAATAACTATAAAACTAAACTAACAAGCTAAAAAAACGTAGTTGCATCTTTGATTTGAAAAGTGGTTGAAATTTATGATTTCACTTAACCTTTATTTCATTAACATCAATTCAATAACGTACATGCAAATTACCAAAATACATAGTTAGACCCGATTCTCCAATTTTAAATTAATATCCTCTTTCGAACGATATAAATCCTAATTAATTAAATTGTACCACATATTTCTATGTCGATACAAAATTAATCAATTGCATTAAATTTCTGTGAAAATACTCAGCGGGTCACATATGGTAGATGTCTATTTCTAGATCATCTAAACGCGTATAGTCGGAACCATACAAACCTATGGTATCAATTATTTCGGTCTAGTAAGTGCAACTATTTTTCAATAATTATACAAAATACCTAACTACAACATCTATTGATAAGATAAATGAAATAATTTTAAACTAATAATTAATACACCATTATTTTGATAACAAATGCATTTCTAACAACATATATCAATATTAATGAAATTAAAGTTAAGATTTAACATAAACTCCAACACAAATATATTTAACTCATTTTATAAAAGTGATAACAAAGAGATTCTTAATACAATACATATCAAACTTGGTAACTAATGAAAGGAAAATCAAAGATAAAAATACAACCCTTTGAAGTGCAAGTTTCGAATTCCTCTCATTTCACCAAGTTCCTTTGATTCCATCTCCTTGTTCTACTCTATTTCTTTCTCAAAATGAGCTAATACCTCAATTAAACAACCACTAAAAATAAAAGAAAAAGAAAAGAAAGCTAGAAAGCAAAAAGGAAAAGAAAAGAAAAAGAAAAGAAAGAGAAAACGTATTGGGGAGGAGGATATTTATATGATCAAAAACTTAGCCCCTAAGTATTCTAAATATCTAGGGAAAATTGCAAGATAAGCCCCCAAAGTTTTGAAAAGTTACAAAATAGTCTCCAAGATATTATTCAATTAAAAATCCAAAATTAATGCAAAAGGATTTCTTAGCCATTAATTAATCAAAATATCCTATGAGAAATTGCAGCCAAGTCCTCCAATATTTGCACATTAGGTCCCTCAACTTTGATTTAGTACAACTTGGTCCTCGAAAATAAAAAGAAAAAGGAAAGAAAAATAAAAGAAAGAGAAAACGTATTGGGGAGGAGGATATTTATATGATCAAAAACTTAGCCCCTAAGTATTCTAAATATCTAGGGAAAATTGCAAGATAAGTCCCCAAACTTTTGAAAAGTTACAAAATAGTCCCCAAAATATTTTTCAATTAAAAATCCAAAATTAATGCAAAAGGATTTCTTAGCCATTAAGTAATCAAAATATCCTATGAGAAACTGCAGCCAAGTCCTCCAATATTTGCACATTAGGTCCCTCAACTTTGATTTAGTACAACTTGATCCTCGAATTTTGAACTTTCTTTCATTTAAGCCCCCACCAAATTGCAGTCAACGCCCTCCATCTTTTGGTCAAGTGCAAGTTAGTCCTCAGCTTCACAAAAGTGTGCAATTTAAGTCATTTTTCACTCTTTTTGCCTCGTTTGATGTCAAATCGGGGTTTTCATCTAAAACTGCCAAAAGTGCATAATTATGTGTAGAAATATACTCAATTTCATCAACAATAAATCCTAAAAAGTGACAAATAAGTGTGCAAACGCACACTTATCAAGGGACTTAGTAAAATACATGTTTTTTTTTTTTTATAAGAAATAAAAGAAACTAAATTACAAATTCAATATCTTCATAAATTAATACATAGTAAGTTATCAATTTATCAGTTGATTTGATATGATCCCAACATTAGTAATGTGTAGGAGTCAATGAACTCAATTATTTTTAATCTAGTGGTTTAAAAATTGACAGAGTATTACGTGATCCTAATTTTTTTTTGGACCTCATTTTCTAAAATTTATTTTTTCTCGAATTCATTTCAATCACATATTCTACCATTGAAATAATTTTACACTTGGATTTGTATCTTTTCATCTTTTTTAACCACACAATATCTAAATAAAATCAATCGCGCAAAATTCATTCTAAATTGGTAGCGAACGAGTATTTTATATTCGAATTCTAAAAATACAGTTCATCAACTAAGCCCTCGTTTGATTCTCATTTTCCCTAAAATTCATTTTTCTCTTTCTTCTTTTCAATCACATATTTTTCAATAAAATAATATACACGCAAATCCAAAACTTTTCCTTAATTTTTAACTATACATTATCTATCAATCAATTATTCAAAATGCATTTTTCCTCCAAAATGGGAATCAAACGGGCCTTGTCCAGCTTAAAATCTAATTTTTAGGAGGTTTTGCATAATCTTGAACAATTAATTCCATTTAAATAATTTGTTGAAATGCAATTTCAATAAATGCTCACAGACATATTCAACCGTTGCAAAGCTTCCCAATTTTATCCTTCATTCGGTTACGAAAAGAATTACATCAAAGGATTTTGTCATGTTGTTATTCCAAGTGTCAGAGGACCCACAATGGCAGGAGAACTGGTGTCCTCTAGCAAGGTAGAGATATTTAGAATCATATACCATCTCACTGATGCGATCATCTAATAAGGATCCACCACCTCATCAGATGATCTAGCTTCACAATAAGGTGAGACCACCTCGAAACTTGAAGTGGAAAAAGAGAGAAACTCAAGTTCTAGGGTGGCCCCACCTCACGGCTCACGGAGGTGAGACTAAGCCATCCGATGAGATGACGACTTCTCATTAGACGATTACACCACGTAGGATGGTACAACCAAGTATCTCTTTTGGTACTGGGCAAAATGCCCTGTACAAATAGCATGGCTATTGTAGGAGTTAACGAAAAACACTCTTGTTTATGGGACTTGTCTAATTTCTATTAAATCATTCGACAGAAGCCTATTGGGGAAAACATATTTTGTATGCAAAATGAGGTTTTTTTTATTTTTTTATTTTTTGGGGGAGGAACGGGCTCAAACATAGAATTAACTATGATGAGTCTGTTTTTTTTCTCATTTGTTCCTTTGTATTTAAATAGTTATATTATCTATTATATTAATTAAACGTAGAATTTATAATCTTTAAATGAAAATATTGACAATATTATCTTAGGACAAAATGGTAAATTGAACATTTCTCATCCATCCCCACATTTTATTTTTTTATATATAGTAATTATAGTATAATTACATAAGTAACGTTGATTTTGAATGAAACTTACGTGTATAAATAATAAATAATATAATATATACACATATACATATGAAATAATATTATGATATATTAAAGATGACATTAATGATAGATTAATTACAATTTAATTTCACGAATTCTTCTTTTTTAAGTATATATAGTCTATTTTTCATATTGGAGTACTCATAAATCTATAATAATTAAATTAAGTTTGATTACATTAAAATCGAACCTTGTCTACATATGTAATTATATTATAATTATAATAAATATTATTTCATATTGTAATTAATCTACCATTATATTAATGTAACCTTTAATATATTATATTATATAATTATAATAAAATCACACACACACACACACACACACACACACATATATATATATATATATATATATATAATTATATATATATATTGTGTGTGAGCTTTGATTTTAAGTAGTAAACTTAATTTAAATAATTAAACTCAATTTGATTAATGTAAAATTTTTAGTACTCCAATATAATACAATGAACATTACACTTAAATGAATATTAAATGAAGTTAAACTATATTAAATATATATGGATAGAATTGATACATAATTAAATATATAAGGATAAATTTGGTATTTAAAAGTTTCTCATCAATCCATACTTTTAATATATAGAATGTAGAACATGTAAATCTTTTTTTTGGGATCAACTAGGTCCTTTTACTTGTTTATATGCCCGTATTTGATTGAGATTAAAATTAATTTTTTTACTAAATTTTGATAAAAGCTAATAAATATATATGATTACAAAATTGTAGAACCCATATGATATGTAATTAAAATTAATTATAGACTATAACTTAGATTAAGTCCTGTTTAAGCCTCATTTTTGAGACAAAATGCATTTTAAAATAATATTTTGTTGGAGAATGTATGATTAAAAAATAAATTTTTTTTTGAATTTACGTGTAAAATTTTGGTTGAATGAATTTTGAAAAAATAATTAAAAAAAAAAAAAAAAATAAGGATCACACATGGACTAAAATTTGAATTTTAATCCTTCCACACCAAAGTTTGGGTGATGTCCATTTACGTGGTTGAGTTTGTCTAGAATTTGCTTGGCTAATTTGTAATTTGTCGAGTCAATAATTTTGACAGGTTCAAATCCTATGTTGGTAGATTGAGAATGAAAATAGATAGGATTAGTCTACATGTACACCTCATGATCTACATAATAGACTATACTTTCCTCACATGGAGGGGAGTCCACGAATATTTAATTATGTGTAGGTCCCCTCCATGTGAGGAGGGTGTAGTCTATTATGTACATTATTATATATATATAGACTAATTCAAATCGATAACCAAACATGCATACATACAAACCGCCTACGTGTACTCTCTAAAACCATCCATCCACGTGTAATCGCCTTTGTAGCGCGTACCCTTCACGCCCAAATTATATAAAACTCATTTCTCGCCTCTCGTGCATTCTCTCACCGCCTTCTAATTTTCCCCAGGATCACGACGATATTGGTTCTAAAATAGGAAAATAAATAAATTATTAAATCCACGCTTTTCGAAATTGAACCCATCTCCTTCTTGATAATCAGAGAATAAAATTCTATTGTAGGTCTCCGGCTATGTCGCTTGCCGGAGCGGAGGTCGTGGGCACATCGGCGGCTACGGTGATGCTCCGTCTTAAAGATGCCACGAGTTGGTGGGATGTTATGAACAAGTCACTCGTTTGGCAGGATCGCATATTTCACGTTCTCGCTGCCCTTTTTGGAATAGTCGCCGCCGTTGCTCTTGTAATGAAATCGATTTTCCTTTTTATTTCAGGAATAATTGGTTATTTGATCAATTAATTGTTCTTTTAATATTTTAGGATGTGAATTTAATGTCGTTCAGAAGTTTCCTTTTCAATGTTATTCGTATTATTTCCCCTTTTCCCTTTTCCGTGTAAATATTTTGTTGTAAATTGAAAGTTGATTTCTCCTTTATATAAATGAACGAATGAAAAGAAAAAAAAAAATGCATTTAATTTTTTATTACGAGATAAATTACTGGCTTCTCTTTTCACAGATGTTTTACTTGAAGCCGCTAATTTTAAAAGAAAAGTGAAGGTGAAAGAAGGATTAAGCTGTTCTTTGCTTTGATTCGAAAAAGATGAACTGTTATTTTCAGTTAGCTGATAAAATATTTGTTATTTTTCCTATAAGTTTCATTAAAATTTGAGATCGGGGTGGGCAATTTCCTGAAGATTATCGACCTTGGCTATGAATTTATTTTGTTTATTGATCTCTTGCAATCCGTTGACAAGAGAACAAGGAAATAGAACAATCAATGTTTCTTTAGTTTAATAAAATTACATGCCTATCTCTATGTAAATGATTTTCTAGTGCTTCACTTAATCTGTACATATTGTTTCTACTTAACTGGAATGTGTTCATTCTAGGTACAACTGGTAAGGATACAATTGAGAGTGCCAGAGTATGGTTGGACCACACAGAAAGTCTTCCATTTTCTCAATTTCTTTGTCAATGCAGGTTTTTACCTATTCTTCATTATAGAATCATAATTTTTTTATTTATAATCCTGATTTTATGTTATGATTTGTTGGCTATAAACTGACAAACCCTTTTTTTGTTTTTTAGTTCGATGCGTAGTATTTGCATTTCGTCGGGACGTACAAAAGCTGAATCCAGAGGTCACGAAATCATCAACTTTGATGCATGTTATTGCTTTTGTTTATATTCTATCATTAATAGTTGTCTGATATATTGTTCGCCATTTTTTTCCCCTAGATTGTCCAACATATCTTGCTTGATATGCCTAGTCTTGTGTTCTTCACAACATATGCACTCCTAGTGTTGTTCTGGGCGGAGATTTATTACCAGGTTCAGTTAGATTTTTTTTTTTAAATAATTTTTTTGCCGTTACTTTACATTGAATTAGTCTGAATTTTATTTATTTATTTATTTTTGGTAGGCACGTGCTGTATCAACGGATGGGCTGAGGCCTGCTTTCTACATAATTAATGTTGTGGTGTATGCCATTCAGGTGAAATTTCTTGCCCAAATATGTTCCATCAAGTGGGAGGGTTTAGATAAGATTGCAATCTATGAGGCATAGACTGTTTCGGAAATGGATTTTCTTGACAGCCTACTTAGATCTTGTTATGCTGCCATTTGTTTTGTACTATCAATGTAGAGAATAATTAAAGAATCATCATTGACAATTTCATTACTTGATTGGATACGAAGTGTTTAAACGGAATTAAAAAAATAAAAATAAAATCAATCAGATGCATTCAGTCACAGTTCTTCCTTTTCTGTCTCTTCTCTTCTCTTCCCTTCCCTTTCCTTTTATTATTATTATTATTATTATTTTATTTTAATTAACTATAATACTTTCTTGAAGTGTGCATCCTTAGGATATTTTTTAGTGTATATTTGCCTTCACTTTATGGATAATATCATACGTGACTCAGCTTCATTGGCAAATCTACTTGGATATGAATTTATTATATATCTTTTGTATGCATATCTTTATGCAAATGCAACTTGTTGATTTATGCTCATTTTGGATGCATCTGCTATCTGTTAATCTTTTGCATGCATCTCTCCGTGCAAAAGCAACTAGTTGATTTATACCTGCATTGGATGCATCTTCTGTTGGGTATTGTGCTTACAACCTTTGGTGTGATTGCTTGCTCAATTTCCTTCTTTTCAGTTTGTCCTCGCTGTCCTGACCTCTTGCAAGTTCTTGTTCTTTGTCTTGTCATCTTATCCCACTTATGTCAGTTTTCTCTTAATTTATCCTTGAAGAGGTATTGTGGTACACAATATGTTTATGTTAGTTGGAATCCTCTTAACATAGTCCTTGTAGAGGATTTTGACCATCTTGGAGTCAACACATCAAATGACTACTACTTTAAATCCCTTTTGGTCAGGGACGGATTTAAGATTGGATTTGAGACCGGGTTACAAAATTTTTGACCGGGCTAATACACGAAAAAAAAAAATTTACACAATTTTTTTTTTTTACATAAATATATATATTTTTTGCCTTAATGGGCTGTGGGGGGGGGGACTGGGCTACAGCCCTGCCCAGCCCCTCTACATCCGTCCATGCTTTTGGTGAACCTTGACAGTTATATACCCATTGGCGGTCGGGTAGGTCAAATTTGGGGTGTCCTGGTTTGAATGAGGCTGGTGTCTTGTTGCGATGACATTTGAATTAGCTTGATATATTGCAAGTTACAACTCTTGCATATGGTTGTGGAGATAAGAATAACTAATACGATTAGGATTGTCACAACAATTTATCTTTTGAACTTTTGATTGAGTGGAATCTATTCTATTTTTTACTTCTGTAGAGACGTTGTTGTGACTTTTTGAGGTCAGGAGAAAATGTTTGATTTAGTCATAGTTTTCTCTACTTAGAACTTGTGGTGTAGAAAAGAAGTGAGTCTGGGACTGGGAGGTGCATACTGACCACTAAGCTTTCGGTTGTTCTTGGAAGCTTTATGCTAGCTTTTGTATAATTATGTTTATATGAACTTGGTTTTAAGTTTCATTAAATGCAATCGAAACTTTGTAGATTTTAAAAGTAGTTAATTGATTCCTTGTCTTTACCTTGTGTTTCTTTTCTATAACTTCCAACTTGGAAACAAGAAGACGGAACTTTGAATCATGGTTCGAAGACACACGGTTTAAATTTCACGTAGGTGTGATATCAATTTAAAAGAACTTATCTACATTAATTATGACTTCGCAAGATGAATGAAAGGATTGTATCCATGTGTTGACTTATGATGTGTTTAAGATGTCTTTTTATTTTCAGATAAGAGAACTTCTGTATGATTACATTATAGTTAGTGTAAAGACACTTAAAAAAAAAAAAAAAGCTTCAGTAAAATTATTTTTCACCCACCGATAAAGTTTAAGACCCTCTAAAATTGGACTTAACTAAATATTGATAAAATATAAATTGTTACGAGTAGTTCTGTAGCAAGTCTAAATATACTTCGCATACTATGTAATGTGATGCTGTGGCAAAATGCTAATGTACTGAGAGGAGTCAAGTATTGGTACAATGTATATATGAATTTGCACATATATCTTTTCTGAAGTTTGCATTTATTGGTTGACTAACTTTATATTTAATTTTTTTAGATACTTTTGTGGTTAATTATATGGTGGAAGCCCATCCCACTTTTGATAACCTTATCGAAGATGTTCTTTGCAGGTTTTTATTTCAGGTTTTCCATTAAATTACATTGCTTATGCGTTATTAACTTCGAGTTTCTAAAAGCTTACATCAATTGGCAGGTGTGTCTTTATTTGCTGCACTGGGGTTTCTTCTTTATGGTGGAAGGTAATTATGTTTCATCACTTTGAGAAGTGACTCTGGTTTTGGAAGTGAGCTTCTCGAACAATTTAAATAAATACAAAGTTGGGAAACAATAATATGCACTATCACCATCTCTCACCTTTCCAATAATGCAATTGGATTTTATTTAGCCCCTGTTTGGGCTCCATTAAAATGAGATTTTTTGGGGAAAATGTTTTTTGGAATAGTGATTTTTTTTGGAGAATGTGTGGTTAAACAACAAGGAAAAGTTTTCGATTTATGTATAATGTTATTTATGGGAAAATGTGGTTGAAAATGAGTTTTGGAAAAATGGAGCCCAAACGTGGCTTAAGTTCTCTCATGTATTTGGTTGGCATAGATGCAGTATACTCATAAATCATTATTCTGTTTCTATAGCGTAAAATGTACTTCCTTGCACATCCTTTTCTGTTGACATATAATACTAGTTTATAGAAGGTCGCCATAAATAATAATGATAATCTTGTAATAGAGTGTTATTTTAACTATGAGTATATATGTTGCTCAGAAAGGGAATGGGGTCTCAAGTGAAATTGATATTTTCCACTTGTCCGTATCCTTGTGAGTGAGATTCCTTCGAGTGATTCTCATAAGACTCCGTTATTAATGTAGAATTTGATTGATTTTTGCTATATATTTGGTATCTGCAGGGTGTAAGGTTTTTGTGGATTCTTTATATAATCAGTTTAATTTTGAACTCTTATTTTCTTCTTCGTTCAGGTTGTTCTTAATGTTACAGCGATTCCCAGTAGAATCAAAAGGAAGACGCAAGAAGCTACAGGAGGTATGTTCCAAGTTACAGAACATTTTCTTATCTCCTTAAGCATTTATGTTTATCTTTTGTTTCCCTTACATTTTCACTCATTCAGGTTGGCTATGTAACCACAATATGTTTTACATGTTTTCTCATTCGATGTATTATGGTAAGTCCTGTCTTCTTCGTCACTTCACATCTTATTGTGTGGTTGAGCTGCAGAAGTAAAAAGTTTATAAACTTCATCTAAATGAAATTCCAGTGGTTTAATACTGAAGTTGAGGTTGCTTTTTTTTTTGGGGGTAATCCATGTATTTTGTTGATTACTAATCCTAAGGAGATGTTGTTGATGATGAAGCGCATAATGTAAGCCTTTCTAGAATCATTATTTCTCCAATTATCTGACTTATGTTTCTATTATTGTGTCATCATCTACAGATGTGCTTTAATGCATTTGATAAAGCCACAAATTTGGATGTTTTGGATCATCCTGTTTTAAACTTTATATATTACCTGGTAAGCTTTGTTAATTATTAAAGTTGTTATTATGATTACATGATAGAGACTGATGTTAATAAAATAATACTGCTCATCTGTTTACTGTTTATCTTCTGGGCATGGTGGATGAGAAATTTTATCTTAATTTTGGAATTTTATTAATTTTCAAAAACAACTGAAAACAAATGTCCCGGACAGTCAGATTTCTTTGATTTTGATTTCCTTTTCTTTCATTTTGTTGAAGTTTTGAACATTCTCTTGTCTTTAGCATATTCTAGTCTAACATGTTCTTTACTTTAATTTTCTATTTTATTTATCCGAGATTTGGATAGTATATCAGAGCAGGAAGTGTGCAGTATTTAGGTGATTGAGAGCAAAGTTATCTATTAAGTATTCAATTCTCTATGAGAGCACAAATATCCACAAAAATGCTCCAGAAAATCTCTAATGAATATGAAGGTGAACTGTTGGAATATAGGGGGTCAATGAGCGATCAGTTATCTCAGGAAGTTGGTAAACTGAATTTGGATAATGATGTGTATTTAGAGGACATCTCTTAACTTCTTGTGGTATTCTAGTGTATGGCCCAATGATTGTACTGCCTTTTTTTTCCCCCTTAGTGGGTGAGAGAAGATGGGTGGGGTGGGAGGTGGAGTAACACGCAGTATGAGGATCCAGAACAAGAACTCCTAGGTTATATCTTCTACCCCTCCTTCCGTTTCTGTCACACTTGTGTGACATAGTTAGATACTCTTAAAGAGATAATTTCTATACTGTGAACCAAATGAGGGATTGATAGTGAGGACTTAGGAATTTCTTTTCCAAAGATGATGAAGTATCTTTTGTGTTTTTCTGCCTCACCTTCTGTAAAAAACATAGTTTCAATGCTATTTCAGCAGTTCGCAAATAAACTTTATGTAGCATCTTATGTGTAACTAAAAGTGGACAGAACCCTAAATTCTTGTTGCATATTTAATGCTTTTATCTTTATGAGGTCTAGTTTCTCTTTTTCCAAAGATTTGTTGACTGATAAATATTTTTGTAAGAGGGAATTCATTAAAATTGAAGTGGCAAGAAACATGATTATATACTTGCATGATAGCAGTACTAAAGAGAGATTGCATTTAGCTTTTTTTCCCTGACCAAATTTTTTTTGGTGCTCGATTTAGTTTCTTAGTACACTACAAAACATGGACACAGACATGAACATTCAGACATGCAATTTTCCAAAATGAATTTTTTAAATATCTCATTCCACGTGTATAGCTTGACTTGCTCTATGTTTACCATTAATATTAGGCCTATCATTTTTCGTAACTGGTGGATCGCATCATTCTGTGAATGTGGCCAAAAAATCTTAATTGGTTTGTGCAGCAAATCTACAATGGCTGCTATTTAAAAAGTTCGCTTATATGTTAATGTTAACAGTATTTGAAATTATAGAAATAATGGATACATCTTCATGCTCTCACCATGTTTGAAATTCAGAAAAATAATGTGTATATATCTGGAGCATATCCCTATGTGTTGGATATGTCCAACTGTTGTCTGTTTCCTAGCCTGTAAATTTTAAAATCACACCAAGCAGACTCTGACACACAAGTACAAGATCTCCTTTGTACGTCCTATCCACTTCAACAAAGTAAGCCTTTGCGTGAAGTGGCATGGGAAATTTTATCCTTCTAAAATTGTAATTTCAAAATCAACGTCTTGGATAAAAGTTGGCATTATTGAGACCTGGGATTGAGAGGAAATGGGAAGTATGGGACTCGGCAGGGGAAATGCAATTTGGTTAGAAAATATGGTGGTTTGAGCACACAGGAAAAAGTTCTTAGGTCATATATAATATAGGAGTTTTTGAGATTATTTTAGCAAGTTATTCGTTATGTCCACAGATTAAATTGTCGGATTTTATTAAAAAGAAACTGAATTGCAAAGCTTTTCTAGAAAGGTTTTTCCAGTGTTGAGGAGTTGATTCTAATTGTTTAGTAATGGAATATAAGTAAATTTGACATCAACATAGTAGAGTTATTCTGATTTTACTCTCCTTTTGGACTTGGATAGCTACGAGAATGAAGGAAAATATGGTCAAGGGAAAATGTAAGAGAAAAAATGAGATGGCAAAGGAAGATGAATTTTGTAAATTTCCTGCTGTTTGGTTTTTTTCACCTGTTTTTATAGGATAAATGAGAAGGAAGTTGGAAAATTCGAAAACAAAAATAACAGATTAAGCCCTTGTTTGGAACAAATTCTTTAAAACTCATTTTTCTTTGAACTCATTTCACCCGCATATTCTCCCTATAAAATAATTTTGCATGTGGATCCATAACTTTTCCCTATTTTTCAACCATATTCTAAAAAACAAAAAAAACAAAAAACAAATTTTTTTTTTTTTTTTTCACTAAATCTATTCTCAAAAACCTACATCAAACAGGCCCAAGTCTTTTCTCTCATAAATTACCACTTTATGATAGAATTCTTTAAATCTACACAAGGCGTGCCCCCACAACTCTTCTTTATATCTTTTATCTTGTTTTGTTCGAGAGCAACAATTTCTTTTTCTCAATTTCCACTCTTTACTCTCAACTATTTCAAATCAAGTGCCTGATAAGAAGAATCAGCAGGAGGTGGAGGAAGGAGAGGGAGCGAGATATATGTGAATTAGGAACAGATAACATGAAAAAATGAAAATAGATGAGCCAAAGAAAATATTCTAGTCAAATCATTTCTGTTCTTAAGCATATAGTAGTTAGTTCATGTTGCCTTTCTGTCCCTAACATTTCTATGCCATCCTGTAATTACTGGATCTTATGCCATTTGTTTACTGAGGCAGAAAAAAGGCTTGGTTTTGCCTTCATAGCTTCATCTGCCACTTATTAAATATCTTATTGCTGCTTGATGTGTCATCTGTTTTCAGCTAATTAATATTTTTAGCATGCATGAATATGTCAATTCTAATATGTAATACATTGATTTGCAGTTAGTAGAGATAATACCTTCTTCGCTTGTCCTCTTCATACTGAGGAAGTTGCCTCCAAAACGTGGAGTCACACAATATCAGCCCTTCTGTTGATGGCGAAGAGATGTTAAATGATGGTAACAAATATGAAGTTGCGTGATCATGTCGAGCTGGCATTGGAGACTAACTTCTGCCTGAGGCGGAATCCAAAAATTCACGGTGTTTTTATGGCAAGTAATGGCTTGTTAACTATTAAGCTTGTTCTCACTTCACATATTGTAGATCTTCACTGAATTGTGAACTAATAGAGAATGGTGAAATGTGCCTTTTTTTATCTTTATTTCTTTAGTGAAAGTTGTCTGGTTGGTCAGTCTTAATCGACACCTTTCATTCTTGTGTTTTTGCTCTTTTTTTTTTCCGTGTGTGCATGACAACCAAATTTAAGAAATGAACAATGCTATGATATAGAAACAGAGAATGCCAATCCATTTGTTGTGTTTATGTTATGGTTTCCCTCTGGCCTCTGCTGCTTTCCTTTTCCAGCCTCTTTTAACTTGCAATTTTGTTTCTGTTCATGAAGATAATGTAGTAATTGAAAAGTTGCCTTTGTCCAAATTTGGTGTATCTGATGCAGCAAAACTCAATTTATAAAGAAGAAAGCTGGACCTAAGATTCGTTTTTAGTATCGTACTCAGCTAAATCTCCTACCTTTACGATGTAGGAATCTGTTTGTCATTCACTGTCCGTCTACTGGTCGGACTGTTAGTAAGTCTTGATTTTGGATTAATTTTACTTTAGTATCGGATGGTCCTTTTTTTTTTGCACCATTATGAGCGCAGGAATTTGCCCGTTCCTAGACTTTGGCGTAGGAGATAAATCGCAGGATATGCCTGGATTGGTTATGGTCTGTGTGTTTCCACTGGCTTTCATTGAGGATGGCTATGGCAACGAGTCGAGGAAAAAAAGTTCGGGCTTTTTTTTAGCTTTTTTGGTCCTGAGCTGAGTTGGGCCAAAAAAATGAGGCTCGGCCCGGGCCTTAGTGGGCCGAGCTTGTTGGGTTTTTTTTGTTTCTTTCCCTTTTTTTTTGGTGGTAATTACATCAAATCCTAGTATTAAAATCAAGCCTTCTAAAATCAGGCGGATACTTTCACCTTTCAAAAATCAGAAATTCAAATTTTATTTTAATTAATTTTTTTATAAAATAAATATTATATAAAATATTTAAAAACCCTAATGTAAATTGAAAATTCAGATTCTCGTCTCCCTCTCCCTCTCTCTCTCTCTCTCTTCACATCCTCCCTATTTTCCCCACCCCGGCGCCGCACCCCAGCCCATCCCGAAAAAGGAGTTGCTCTGGCCGGCACCACACCAAAAGCAACCGTTGCCGCCGTTGTCAATGGAGACGAGCACTGCTGCTTTATGGTAGTCGTAGATCCGTGTGTCTGAGGGTGTGAATCTATGGTGGTGCGGTGGTCTATGGTGGTGTTTGTGGTGGTGTTTGCGGTGGTTTGTGCAGTGATGATGATAGTGGTGGTGGTGCGGTTGGTGGAGGTGGGGTGCAGCGACAATGATTTTGGGGTTTTAGGTTGGTTTCTTTCTCCAATTTGCTTCGTCGAAGCTGGAGAAGTGCTCAGTCGATTTTTTTTTTGTGGTGTTTGGGTGGTGCTCAACCGTTGGTGGTGGTGGTGATGTCGGCCTTTTGAATTCGTTTTCCATTTCCGTTTGTTATAGATTGTAAAGCGGCACAGTGGTAGCTCTAGCGGTGTGCAGTAGTGTTGACAGATTGTTGTAAGATGTTAGGGGTGGCTCTGGTTGTTGTAGTAATTGACACCGGCACTGTGTGTGGTGTAGTGGTGATACTGAGATGTTGGTGGCGATGAGTTTATCGGGGTGGTGGTGGATCTAGCGTGACGATGTGGTGGTGTTTTTCTGCGATATGTTGATTTGTTTGAGGTGTTGGGGTTGCTGTCGAAAGGTTGTAGTGGTGGTTCTAGAGGTGGTGGTGGTGAGATAGTAGTTGCTGTGTTGGCAGTGATCACAAATTATTTGGTTAATCTGTGACCAGGAAACAATACGAGACTAATGAAAAATATGAATTGTGACTAAGAAACAACGTGTGACCTAATTTGTGACCAGTAAATAATATGTGACTAATGAAAAATATGTAATGTTACTGAGAACTAACGTGTGACCTAATCTGTGACAGATATTTTGATGATTTGTGAATGTGTAATAAGTTGTGACTTATAATATTCGTGATCTGTGACCGATAAAGAAATTGTGACGTATAAATTTTTGTTAATTTGTGACTTTTAAATTTTTTGAATTGTGACCGTATAAAAATTTGTGACATTTAAAAATTTTGATTTGTGACCGAAAAATAATATGTAACTAATTAAATTGTGAATCTGTGATCGATGAATAAATTGTGATCTATAAAATTTTTGAATTGTGACGTAAAATAATTTTTGATATTCAAAAATTTTGATTTGTGACCAAATAATATGTGACTAACTAAATTATAAATCTGTGACCAAATTATATAGATTTGTGACCTTAATATATTTAATTAATTAAATATATATTTAATTAATTAAATTATAAATAAAAATGAATAAAAATATGATTTTTGAAAGTTAAAACTTATTTTCTTATTATTGAAATGGGTCAAAATTATACTCTTACTTATGAAAATTACCCTTTTTTTTTTTTGTAAAATTTACATTTTTTCACGGGTCGGTCCGTGCTCGGCCCGAGCCTCCACCGAGCCCGAGCCGGGCTTGGCTCGGACTTTTTCCTAGCCAAGCTCGGGCCGTTCGAATTTTCGGGCTTAATTGCCACCCCTAATTGAGGATCTCTTCCATTAGGATTTGATCTCACGTCGATGTTCTCCAATTATGTGATTTTTTCTTTCACTTCCTTTGCCAATCCAGTTGTGCCCGGGGGTTTGGATAGTTCTTTCTTGAGCTGGCCCGATCTGATCCTTACCTAATTATTCTAACAAATTAGATTTTAGATACTTGCTAAGATTCGTGCAGTTAGGGCAGAATTAAAATTGCTGTCATACGTGAACTCTTTATTGTCAATTATTTAACATTTTAAGCTCTTGTTTGGTAGTCATTTTTATCAAAATGTATTTTTATCTCTCTTATTTTCAATCACACATTTTTCAATAAAATAATATTACACGCAAATTCAAATTTTTTATTTTTATTTTTTAACCACACATTCTTCATCAATCAATTATTCAAAAATGCATTTTCTTCCCAAAAATGACTACCAAACAGGGGGCTAAAGAACCAACGATACATGGATAAATTTAAGAAACAAAAATCATAATTAACTTCTTGAAGACACATAAAATATTTTCATTTGTCTTTTAATTCTTCTTCATTTTTTTGTTATTCTTTTTAATTTTTCATATATTTTCAACGGAATAACGTGATGACTATTTTGCCCTAAATTATATTGTTCATTGATGAAATTTTATGATTAGTAAGAAGAATAGTAGTGGATTCTAAAAGATGTATGCTTAGTAATGAATAAATGTGTGGTTGAAATTAATGTTCGACTCTGTTTGAGTTTATAAATCATCTATAAAATTGAGTATCCAAATGGACGCATAGTCAACTAGTAGTATTTTGGATGAATATAATCCATGTCTTTCAGAGCACGTTTATCAAAAGGTTTGTGGACCTTGTTGTATATTTTTGAAAGATTTGGGACCTGTACTGCAATTATCACTTGAATTAATTGGAAGACATTTCATTAAATCAAGAAGAAATAGCGATTTAGTTCAGGCTTGAGATGATATTTTGCTCGATTAGCATGCCGAGTGTATTCCAAAATGCTCAAAAAATGTTGTGTGTGGATCCTTCTTGTCCGTCATTGGAATGCGATTTTTTTTTTATTATTTTTTTATATTAAATGAGAAAAAGTGCTCTCGCCAAAATAATTGAAAACTTAAAATTTTTTAAATAGATAGAAATTAGCGTTAAATAGTGAATAATACTTATGAATCTAATCATTTATAAATAATTTATTGATTTTGTCGAAAAGAACTAAATCAACTTCTTTCCCAACATTTATTTTGTATATATTTTCAATTATTAACATTCTAATCAACGAAATGAAATTTTCCTTCATGAAAAGACCGTTTACTTATCGAAAACATTTCTTATTTTATAAATTTATAGCTAGCTAGTATTGTAAAGATAGCACAAGAATACATATAAGTTTTTACATTGTGCAATACAGTTCAAAATTCATTACAATGTACAAATCGATCATTATCCATGGAAGCTAGCTTTCTACATGTAACTCAACAAGAACAAACCAAGAAAGGATCTTAATTTATTTGTGACCATTAACCAACCTTTTGCCTCCTAAGTAATTATTTCATTTGTACAAACATCCTCTATACTGTGGAGTAAAGTAGTGGGATCCATTGTTGTCGCCAAATATTTTAGGTGTACATGAAATTGGAACTAAACAAAGACCTCGACTCGTCAGATCAGCCTCCACTTCCCCTCTATCAAATCCTCCCCATGGATCCTGCATACCAAAAAGTTTATAAAAATGCACGCTCTCACACACACGATTAAGTCCCTTTCTGGTTTTGCTGAGAATCAGATTTTTAGTAGATTTTCATAAAATTGATAAAATGAGAGATTGGAAAATGATAAAAATTGTGGGTTCGATAAATATGTAGTTAAAATTAACTGTTAACTTTGAGTTAATTTTTTTTTTTTTTTTTTCCAATATTTTTAGCTAAACCAAATAGGGAATGTGTCTTTTCTAGTCGAAGCTTTGCTCACACATTGCTAGAAAAATATGATGCTTCTTTTAAATGATCACCTTGCATGAGTTGCTCTTCATATAGGGGTTGCTCATCAATAGCTGCAGACAGACGTGAAAATATTCCAGGTTACATATAAATAGATGAAGTAGGCTCTATATCTTCCAGTTAGGTTTTTCTCTCTCTATAATTTCATCGAATGGCAGTTTGAAATAATTTAGAAAATAGTAAGAGTTTGTATTGATTCGGCGATCACCTGTATTTGTTCTTGTAGAAACCTTATATAGCAAATTGCCTCCCATAACACAGATGCTGTGTCAGTCTAATTAAAACATTAAACCAACAAATCATAAATCCACAAATTCAAGAATTTTAAATAAAACAGCTACAGTCTTAATATTAATGCTAATATCTAACCTTTCCGAATGGCGATACAATTTGCTGAAGAGCTGTGATTTTATCTGCAAGCTTTACTTTGGGAACCTGAGTCTAAAGATCAACAAAAACAATTCAAAAGAAGCTCATACAATAACGTTCTTTCGTCACACTACCAAAAAACACGGCTACAAGACGGATTTTTTACAGATACTTTTGTTAACGGGTTAAATTACAGTTACCTTTGTAGATGAGACTGTCGGATGTTGAAGCATAGGCTTCTTCACAACTGTGCCTGTGCCTGTACCTGAACTCTCTTCACTTCTTTTCTTCTTTCCTTCATGACTTCTAATTCTTTGTGCCCTCACGTTGCTTCTTGTTACTGTAGAGCTTGTTGCTATTGCAGACTGAAACTTTATTCGGGGGGGGGGGGGGGGGGAGAAGAAAATTAGGTATTAATTTCATGGTTTTAGATATATAGCACTCTAGTTGCTTGTATTATTTGAAATTTTCCCTTAATATTGATTATTATTGGTTGAGAAGAAGAAGAATATATATACAGGAGAGCTTACTGGATAGGAAGTTTGTAGCTCCCTCTTCTTAGAATCTGATAAATTCAAAGTTTCGAGGTCTGATTCAGATGAATTGATATCGATCAGTGGCTTGTTTGAATGGCTACTAAAAGTTATAAGATCAGCCAAACTTTTCGAATTATTCCATTTCATATCTGACAAAATTAATCCACTGTGATATCGGCCTCGATCACCACCTACGGTTGTGTTCTTGTTAGAGCTCATTTGATATTCAGACCCTCCATTAGTGCTGCTGAACAACCTAGGAAATGCAGTCCATGTTGCCTCAATGGCTCCTTCATTTTCTACTTTCATTTCATTACCATTTCGACATGATACTGAGCTGAAATTCCTGTCCATGTTTCTTCCAGACGACGTCAAATTGTCGCTACTATGCTTCAATATAGAACTTAATGATGTATTGCATGAACATGAGCCAAACTGGTGATTGCAGAGTGAATTTGATAGCTCGTTTAGCCTTCCATTTTGAACTGAGCTCTCATTGTACTGTTTGTTGGTATAGTTTAAATATAAGGAACTTGAGAAATCCCATCCATTGTCCATTTTCTTCGAGTAGTCATATTGAGGGTCAAACATTCTAATCGGCAAATTTTTCGAAGAAAATTCATCAAGTAGGTTCTCTCCTACATCTTGACTATTCTGTAGGTCTCCATTACTACCATTTCTGCATATGATACAAATTGTCTAAGATTAAATTTTGCTCTTCCTCGAGCGCAGCTTTTTATGCTTTTGGACGATGTAGATCAAGCATATGTTTAATATATCTTAATTTAGTAGTAACTATGCATAATCTGGTTAGAATACTGATTTGAGATAACTATAATGCTCAAGAAAATTTATTCCAATTAAAATTTTCAGGTGCCTATATTTAATTGTTTCTTGTATCGTATTACTTCATATTAATTATTGTATTACTCTGATACCCATAAAATCTAAATTTATTAATGATCAGAAACAATTATTTCAATTTTGGCTTAAGAATGAGATATAAAATAGAACTGAACTATATATTATTGACCACTCAAGCTATCTTCACCAACCCTAGATACAAAGTAAACGTTTCTTCTTTTCTTGAATAAATCTCTCTTTTCCCACCTACCAAAATGAACAAAAAAAATAGCAATAGGGATGCCACTACTAAACAAGAAATGAAAAATAAGAGCAATACAAAATTTTGAAATGAAAATAAAAACTTCTGTTGGCTAAGAATCCAATAATAATCATAAATACTTACAAAATAATATGGCTCCATGGCTGATCAGCAGAACCCGTATCGCCAACCAACTCGTTAGTCGATACACTTTCAACCAGTCTGCGTGACGACTCAACACTGACACCAGACTGATTAGAAACATTCGTGTATGTCGTAAACATGGAAACATCCTTTTCACCAGAAGAGTTGGAGCTGTTATTTTGTTGGCTCCACGGATTGTTCGTACTCCAAGAAGATAAAGAATTTACATGAAGATCTGGCCACCAATTATACAGGGAAGAAGTGGTGGCAGCTACAGAACTTTCATTGCATTCTTCAGCCATATCTTTAAGAGTAGTGAAATGGTATATGGGTTTTCTATAATTTCTGCGTTTGCATTTATTGGGTGCTTAGAATATATAAGGATGCATTATCGTTAGGTTGAAATAAATTTTGAAGACAAGACAATAAAATACGCAATCTTAGGTCTCCACAAGCGTTTATTTTTTCTGGCAAATTTTCCACTCAAGTTTGTGCGCTAATATTATAATTGAGGTTGGGCCACCTGAGTTTCGTTATGTGTTTTCTGTGTTCTTGTTGGTCTGTCTTTTTATCCACCTCTACATGTTTATATGTACGAAATGAAATGGATAAGACGCACACACGAGCAATTATATTTTTCTTGAAAGAATTTTATGAGCTGAAACTAGAATTATATTTTTTATTGATTTATTTTTTGTTCACTTCATTCTTGATTGTTCAACACAACAATCTCAATTCTTCAGTATATGTTGTTTTCTGAGCAGTAACTTGATCTTTTTTCTCTTGTCAAGACTTCATCTTCCAAAAACATCTTTCACATCAAACCGTCGAAGATGACTCAACAGTGGATGACATACATCCTTGGAAACTATACATCCTTGGAAACTAAGTTGCTCATCATATTGTCCCGATACGTAGTACTAATGGATGCATTGAGATTGAATAAAACGTGTCAATTAACTTTTAGCCTCGTTTCTTTCTCCAACCAAGCCAATTGTATTGTTTTTGTGGGCTCTATAGTGGTGAACCCTAACTTTTGTTACAGCCTCCTTGGAGACCAAGTTCTAACAACTATTCAAGTCAGCAATAAATCGACGAACCTCATCAGCTTCGATGGTGCAAATGGACTGAAAAATGTTATTATGCTGTTGTTAAGTCCCTATTTGGCTCCATTATTTTCAAAATACGATTTTTTAACTTATTTTCAATCACATTCTTCCATAAAATAATATTACATGTAAACTCAAAACTTTTTTCTTAATCTTTTCATTATACATCCTCCAAAAAATCACTGTTCGAAAATACATTTTCTTTCAAAATCACATTAAAATGGAGCTCAAACATGGACTAAATCTCCTCAACCTCTCTGTCCCTCACCTTTAGTTAACCTACCATAATTCGAGGCTACGAAAATGGCCATGTACTACATTAAAAAATTCATCGGTCGTCACAATTGTGCTATCTTATCTCTTGGTATCACTTCATCCATAAAGTCATCACAAGCCTTCAATGGCCCCTGTAGCAACATTTTGACAAGGATAAAAAAAATTGTGCTTTGATACCAAATTCTGGACGACTTTCCAGCTCCTGTTTATTTTTCTTGAACACTAGAAAGTTATACATCAAAGACACGTTGATTCACGTACAATAGCGGAAGTTTAAACTTCGTGATATATACAAAATATTGAAAATTGGATGCATAATTGAGAAACTAAATTTTCATTTCGTAGGTGATAAGTCCCTCTTAAGAAAACCCTAGCGGTCTTGTTTTCCAATTCTATAAAGAAATCTCAAACTACCATTGTAAAAACCCTAATCAAAGATACTAGTTGAAATACTAGCTAAGAAAGAACTTAATTAAAAGAAAAATCTAAATTTACCATAAAAACATTAAAATCTTAACTACCAAAATAATCCCTAAGTTCAAGAGAATGCCATTGTGACTCTGATTTTCATTTTTCCATGCAAAGAGAATCCAAAAAATTTCGATCATATACTATATCATGTTTTTTTTTTTTTTTTTTTTTGAGACTAAATAAAATCATAAAAAGCTCATTTTCTAAATTCCTTTAAAGGTTGATCTAATTAGGGATCATATTACTTTTAAATCGAAACAACTTGATTTTTGGGAGTTTTTAGCGTGAAATACTCATTTATTACGATAACAAAAAATATGGACAAAGATGTAATTTGGAGGAATTCTACTCACAGTAAATATGAATGAATTTTAATAAATCAAACCTCTAACATATCGAATTTTAGACACACAAAAATTGTACACCTTGTTGGTTAGACAAACCTTAATGCTCGAAAAATCATAAACTGGAAGAAAAAATTGATGGAAGGTGGTGTCGAAGTGGAATATATGTTCAAGAATGCAAATGATGATGTTATTTACACGCTCCATTCTTCAAATGATTTCTATTTGAAAGTATAGCTACCGATTATAATAATAACAAAAAATGCGAAGAAAACCACTTCATTCATGGAAATTGCCTACCGATTATAGGTAGTTGTTTCCTAGAAAAATAGTTAAAATGTTTTCTTTATCCACTTCATTCATGGAAAAAGTACAAATGAATTAAAAAAAAAATTCTTGTTGGTCTATTTTCTCTTGGTACATCTTCTATTTGTATGGAAATTGCCTTTATTTTGTGTTGTTCATTTTGTTAAGTTGTTGATCATTTTATTTTTACTTTGTTTTTTTATAAATTTTATTTATCATTTATAATTTGAATAAGAGAATTCTGTTTATCTTGGAAGTATCCTTTCCTCTTTAATTTTTCACAAATCATTGCAACTCAATAATGTTTTTCAACTTTCACTTTTTAGTTATTTATAAGGAAAATGTCGTTTGTACTCAGGCGTTTACATGCCCGATTACACGGCCCCACCCCCATGTGAGAGGAGGGGTGGGGCTGTGTAACCAGGCGTGTAAACGCCCGAGTACACACAGCAGCTCCCTATTTATAATTGACCTATTCAATCCATATCTTAATTAGCTTTATCAAATTATTCTAATTCAAATATATATATATATATATATATATATATATATTAATTTGTTAATTATTTGCCGCAGAAAAAAAAAATCATCATTAAATATGAAAAACATTTAAAAATAAATAAATTTTGTTTCATTATATATTTGAGCATTATTAGAAAAAAAAAACTCAAAACTAAAATGACATTTCTTTTAACTAAAAGTAATGTTCACATTTATATCACAAGTCTTTGAAAATGAAGGAAAAAAAAAGAGAAAAATATATAAATCTGCTTTAATAATAATTTGAACTATATTGTATGAATATAAGGGTATAATGGAAAACATGAAGTTACTTTTAGATAATATTGGGGAATTTGTTATGAAAAATAAATCTCAAATGTAGTTTTCTAAATTTGATATGAGAAGGGGTATCTCTCTAACAATTGATTATATCATGAAGTGTTTCTCCATTGTGCTCTAAACGCATAGTTCAAAACATAGAGCATGACTAGATTGTTTGAAGAGACAGCATGTGATACAAAACGTCTCAAGTTATATATTGTAGTGATTTAAAATGTGTTGTGTCCTTGATGGACTCCATTCACATGATAGACAATCAAAACTAAAAATACTTCCGATAAGCGATTAAATAGTTTCTCAGCAAACTTTATCAAAATTTGCTTAACCAATTGATGTAATTGTCACTCGATTCATAAAAGCATTGAACTATCCAAAGAGTGATTAGGGTTAATCGAGATTTAGCGCGCATATCACATACCAAGGCTGGCAGATTTCCTTTCAATTTTATTTAGTTATGTTGTTTTGGTTCTTCTATTAAAGATGGAACCTATCAATTAATAGTTAGAAGGAACGAGGGACTAAAGGTGCAACTTATATATATGATCACAATTAGGCTTTATATAATCTTAACAGATGACGAGTGTCTCGGTTATAGTTTTGTTTTGCTTTTGAAATATCAATAAAACATTGAGAAGCATTTTTTATTTTTTTATTTCTGTTTCAATTATCGATTATTATCCTTATTATATTAGCTATTTTCAAGTTTTGAATCGAAACTTTAAAATGTTAATCATCTTCTTCGTATTCCGCTGCAACACCAACCTTGAATAAAATTTTGGATCACATAAACCTCATTTCTCATTTCACTCCAAGTATCTTCTTGCTAGTGTCCATTCTTCTTCTTAAACTATCTATTCAGAGAGATTAATGTTAGGTTTAATGTAATTGACAATTTTGTGAATAAAAAGAACTAAATTGAACATGTGTAAAAGTCAAGGAGTTAGATGCAATTTTGTATAGATGAGTTATGTAGGTTAGGGTTTGAGCTCGGAATAAGGAAAGAGGAGTTGCCGCAATTTCGCTCACCTCTCGCCAAGACATTGCTCGATTGACAAAAACAGAATGCTTGTCGCTCGCCTGTCGTCCGGACTTTGCTCGAGAAACAGACCTGTGGCCCGCCTATCGCCACCCTCTCGCTCGAGCAATGATGTTATTTGTCAAACCCTTATTTATGTTTTTTGAGAGTTAACCGATCCATTATACCTAAACACCTCCAACTATAAATATTCAAGCCTTGCAGGATTTTATTGGTGGTTGTTCATTGTGCCTCTCATTGATAATACATTTATGTCATCTTGTGAAGATCCAAGAATATATTCAACCCTTGATTCAATCCATTCTTTATTTCTTAAGATCATACAACCACAGAATTAGGAAAAACATCAAGGTTCCAGAATTCAAAACACACACTTCCGTTGTACAACAAAGAATGTACTTTCTCAATTGGAATTTCAGAGGCTACATAAGATTGATGAAGGTTGGACTACAAGAGCAAGAAGAAGAATAAGAATTAGTGATTTTTGGGTTCCACTTGGAAGAGACAATTGTAGAAGATCGGGAAGTTGGTGGAGTCAACAGATCTTGGAGATTACAGGAAAATATCGTGTTCTTTACTGCTTTCGTATTATAAACTGCGGTATTTAAATATAGAAAAATTGACTTGTCTACTTAATCATTTAGAAACTATTAAAAAGTGAATTGTTGCTTTTAATAGTATAATTTCGCACATAAAGTCAAACTAAATCGAGTAAGTAAGAGCTTTCAAGTAATATCAGACCGAGCCCTTTCAGGTAGTATCAGAGTGAGCCTTTTCAAGTGGTATCGAAGCCTAAATTCATGTCATGGCCTTAATTTTGTATAGATGAGTTAGGTAAATTAGGGTTCGAGTTTAAAATAAAGAAAGAAGAGTTGCTGCAATTTCACTCACCTTTCGCCAAGACGTTGCTCGAGCAACAAAAACAGAACATCGTCTCTCGCCTGTCGCCCATGTCTCGCTCGAGCGACAGAGCTATCGCTCGCTTGTCACCACCCCCTCGTTCAAGTGACAGTTGTATATGAAAAACTCTAATTCACGTTTTTGAAAAGTTTTACACTGCTCAAACTACCTAAATACCTTCAACTATAAATACTCGGACTCTAGCACAAATTTTGTGGTGGTTGTTTCATTATGCCTCTCATTGATAATACATTGATATCATCTTGTGAAGATCCAAGAACATATTCAATCCTTTATTCGATCTATTCTTTCTTGAGATCATACAACCACAGATTTGAGAAAAACATCAAGGTTCCAGAATCCAAAACACTCAATTTCTTTGTACAAGAAGGAATGTACTTTCTCAATTGGAATTTCAGAGGCTGCTGAAGATTAAGGAGGGTTGGACTATAAATGCTGGAAGAAGAACAAGAATTGGTGATTCTTGAGTATCCACTTGGAAGAGACAATTGTAGAAGATCGAGAAATTGGCGGAGTCAGCAGATATTGGAGATTACAGGAAATAGATCGGGAAGTCTAGTGGAGAGTTGGCTAGATAACATCTAACTGTAAGGTTCATTGTTTATAGTGGAGGTAACTGGTTTGGTCTCAAAGTTTTTACCCAGTTGAGTTTCTCTGTTAATAATTAATGTTTTCTTTACTACTTTCGTATTATAAACTGCGATATTCAAATGTACAAAAATTGACTTGTATACTTAATCATCTAGAAACTATTAAAAAGTGATTTGTTGCTTTTAATAGTATAATTCCACACATAAGGTTAAACTAAATCGGCTAAGTAAGAACTTTCAAGTAGTATTAGAGCGTGCCCTTTAAATTAATTAAAAATCCCTATGAAGAGATTAAAATTCTCATTTCTCATTTCATTCCAAGTACTGCATAAATACATTAAAAATCCGTTTGTGGTTAATTGTTTCGATTTTATAAAGGTTTAAATCCTTATTTTGAAAAGGAGAGCTATATATACTCCAAGAAAAAGCAGAAAAAAATAATAATAATAAGAATTCATAGTGGCTTGTAAATTTTCCATTGGTCTTCATCCTTTGAAAAGTTTCTGTACTTGTATCAGTGTTACCGTACCAACAAGAATCCATTATCACATGAATCGCAAGGAAAAAGTGCACCTTATAAGGTATATTTCTCTATGTACAAATGCATAGTTTTCTGGAACCCGCAATCCATAATCAAATTAATATATTTTGGACATAAATTCTCCTTTGTTTATTTTCAATATTTTTCCTATTTATAACGAAAGTTACGTGTGCCAAATACTATGTTAGTGGTTTTTTTCTTTCAATTAAATAACTTGAAGTGGCCTGTTTTACTAATAAAGATTAAGTATTATACAAACTTTGAAGGAGACTCAGCATGATGTTCAGCTAAAGTAGAATAAAATAAGCTCGAAAAACTACACCGTCTGTCTAGCCACATTCTTTGTGATTATACGCCGAGTGTAGTGTTATTCATTTGAGACTCGCTACTCAAACGAAATTTAGTAAACTTATTATGGAACCTCAAGTTCGAAAAATTGATTACTTCTTCCCATTCAAAAGCATCCTTGATGTATTCTCTTCCCTCGAAAAAGGCACGTTGGCGGGTTTTTTAATTACAAGGTGACTCTCAACATCAATCATAGTCTACTTCCATATGTTTCTGCTTTATTGCTATTGCTCTTTTAGGAAGCTGCCTCAAAACATATTTATCTATTAATCTAAATTCTCAGCCACTCATTCATTTTGACGCCACTGAAATTAGGTAAGAGAGACTGTCACTGACGTCTCGAGTTTGCATAACCATGATAGGTTAGACGACTTTAATTTAAATAATCTTCATTTCAAGTGTATTCAACTTTTTGTATTAAAAAAAAACCCTCTAATCTGTTAGGTTATGAAGCTCTCCTTATATATGTATATTACATCCATGAATTGTGAAAACGAAACCTGTCACTTTTAAAGTTTTACATGTTTTCTAAGTACCAATAGGCAAATTGCAAGTATTGCGCTTGACAAGCTTTATTTCTTGTGGTGGTGGTGATATATATATATATATATATATATATATATCAATTCATTTTTATTTGTTTGATTCCCAAATTATGATACACTTGACATGGGGCTCCTGAAAATTAAGAGAAATTCGAACGAATCACTTTTTTCTTTTTTATGAAAATCCAAACAGATAAACGAGTAATCTCGCTTGTTGATTCTTGCGAATTAATTGAGCAAATGTTCATGAGCAAAATTACAACTCCAGAGTCTTCAATATTTTTATTTAAACAACTAAACACAAACATAACCCTAGGCAAGTTAGGAGTTTTAACAAATTATTCCACCCTAAATCCTGAGCCTACAAAGACCAAGATACTCCCAACAAAAATATTATACGCGATCAAAATTTAATTAAATACGAAAATAAAATTACAATGATAATAATGTTATTTGTCATCAATTATGACCACCAACGTGTTTAGATGGCATTGAGTGACATTTTCAATAATATGGTTCACATGTGTATTCATTTAACAATCGCGCTATACTACCCAATTGCCTTGACAAAGTTGGGTTACTAAATGACGTGGCATCAATGTTTAAAAAAAAAATTAAAATTTCAAATGAAACACGTTCTCTCTCTCTCTCTCTCTCTCTCTCTCTCTCTCTCTCTCTCTCTCTCTCTCTCTCTCTCTCTCTCTCTCTTCCATTATCTTCCTTCCTCTGTTGTGCGTTTTCTCTCTCTTACATTACCCATTTCGATCCCTCAAATCCCATTCCCAAATAACCCAAATCAAAGGTAGGCCAGCACAACCGAACACTTCCCGAAGCAAGATCTACCGGAACCCGCTCAGCGACGACAGTCTTCGCACCTCTGGGTCAATATTTTTTCACCGAACAAAATACTGTCTGTCGCCTTCAATAAGTCGTAACCTACAAATTTTGATCCAGATAAAGTGTAGAGGTATGTTTTACTGCTCTGTATTTGTTGGCTTATGGTCGATTTTGAAGGAAATTTTGTGTGAGATAGTGTTGGTCTCTTTAATCAATAAATGTATCTAAATATATTATCTTTCAAACTTCTAGTTTGAATTATCTTCTACGGGGATTTAGATAGTGATACATTTGTACATTATTGCCCGGTTCTTAATCCATCATAATATTGAGATAATTGTCCAATCAAATTGAGAATCAACAAATAGTTTTACGAATTATCACCTGTTAGGGCTTGAGATATTATATAAGAATTCAAACTACTCATTTATTCTCAACATTTTTTACTTTTCATCTTACTACATTGTTGTGGATCAATTTTACATATACTGCAATAACTAAATAATTAGATAAAAAATTAGGCTCTGACCATAAGCCAATTATAACAGAGATAACTATGATGTTGGCATGATGTATAATAAAATTTCCTAAATAGAAGTAGGAAGCACTTTATTCTCAATTAAATTAATTGGAGACGTTTAACAAACAATAGTATTAAACAATTTATCGACTTGTCAACTAACATTTATTAAAAAGTTGAGATCTATGATCACTAGTATTAACAAGACACCGTCTTGATTGTATAATCTGAAAATTATACTCATAATTTGAGGAGTAAATTCGCAAATTTTAGGTTGCGAATACTAGGCAATCGTCTAGTATTTGTATCAAATCTATTAAATACAAATAATATTTAGATGGTCAACATGAAGGATGATGAGCCCTAATTAATTTTCAAAAATATAGGGAATTTGATCTCTATTTTAGCTAATGATAGTTAATGAAAAGAAATTCATGCAAGGAACTAATATCATATAGGATTTCATTGAATTGGATAATCTTTTGGTTCTCCATTTAAAATTTTAATTTCACATTAATATTGATCCAGTGATGGTCCAATTGGCCATCCTAAATAATAAGATGAAATTAAACTTTTATTTTAATATAAGATATAATTCAATTATTAAATTTCGAAGAATATAATTAAACATTATATACTCATATAATATTCAATCAAGTAGACAAACTAATCAATGTCAACATGACATAAGTTACATATTTTCTTTCAGGAATAAACACGAATTCAAAATAATATATATTATTCGAAACATGTGCTATTTTGAGAGCACATTGTATTTTTATTATCGCTTCTTCAAGAGTAATATATCAATATTCTTCTGAAATATTAAAATCATAGTGTCATGCTCTTCAGAAACAATAGTATATTATTATTTAAAATAATAAATTGTATAAGAATTTACTTTTTAAGAGTAAAAACGTAATTTTTAATTATACTCTTCGAGAGCAAGTAAAACATAAATAACATGTTACTTCAGGAGCAACAAAAAAATATTATTTAGAATACAATAACTCTTCGAGAATATATTTTCTATGAGAATATAATATTTACAGAGTTGTGCTTCTTCAGGAGCAACATCTCAATATTCTTCTAAAATATTAAAAATTATAATTCATGTTTTTCAAAAGCAAATAATATTCTTCTGGATTATTAAGTATATTGTTGCGCTACTTTAGAAGCAATAATATGATGAATTATCAATTTAAAGTTTATAAATGAGCATATAAAAATATTTAATAAGGTTAAAAAAATATTAATTAGTAATTACCATATAAACATGATATAATATAAAAATTATTACCAAATAGATAAAATATGAATTTATATATAAAAATTAATTACGAAACATGCATTAAGAAAAAGAATATTAATATATACAAGTTAAGAAAACTGACTAAATTTTTATTTGCTAAATCTTTTACCCACATGCAAAAGATACCAAATATGTACATGAATTCCACATATATAGAAATTCAAGTTAGATTTAAAGGCAACTAGTATGCGACAGAATCAAAAGATAGAATTAATAAGTGAATAATATGTGACGTGTATGAATCAAAAGTCATGAATTAATGGTAAAGTGTGAATTTACTTAATAAACCATGAATTAATGTGTACATATTACACATACAATCATGAATTAGAATTAATATGCATACAAACAAAAAGAAGAAAAGAAGAAAAAACATCGTTATGATGCATATGTACATCGAAAGATTTAAATGTCACCAAATTAATTTTGGCACACGTGACAGATGATTATGTTTATAAAAATTATTACCTTCTAACTAATTTACTTTGATTCTGAAAAGCTCGCGCTGATAACGTGTTATAAACTAGAAAAAGAAAAGACTGAACAAAAGAGAAAAATCAATAAACTTATTTATGTTATTAAAACCAAAATCTCATATTTATAAGGAAGAATTAGGGGTACAAGGAATACAACAATCAGAATAGATAGAACTGCAGAAGTATAAAAATTATTCATAAATTCTACTTATTTATAACAACTCACCTAATATTCAGATTGGTGGGAGCTCTTTCATCCTAATGTTTCACTTGAGGATAAAGATTTTCAAAACTCGTAGTGGCTTTCATTTGACAGTCCTCAAATGAGACAAAATTGGCATTTTTTTTATTTTTTGAATTGAAGATGTATAGTTTCATCAAATTTAGTAGTACACATTTCTTTTAGAATGAAGCCTGAAAAAATAAGAGAGACCTCTCATTGCAGCATCTAGACACGTTTGGTCCCCATTTTTTTTTAAATTAAAATGAGCGGAATATTTTTTTTTTTGTTATTTATAGAAATGAGTGGTTGAAAAAAAATGAAAAATTTTCGATTTATGTATAATATTATTTTATGGAAGATTGTGTGGTTAAAAATAGGAGAGAGAAAAATGTAATGTAATGTTATGTTATTTAATGAGATTCAAACGGGGACATAGTTCGCTCAAGTTTCAAGGAATATAATATTATTTTAGGGAAAAATTCATTACTAAGATGTTAAATATCACACATTTCAAAACTAAGAACAAATGTTTTAAATTTCAAAAATCGGATATTTATTAAAATTTACTTATGATTTAATTAATTAATTCTATATTTTATTAATTAAATATATTAAGGTTACATGTCTATACAATTTGATCACAAATTAACGATTTAGTTAGTCACAAAAAATTTTCCGATCACAAATCAAAAAATTTATGTCACGTTATTTTACCGTCACAATTCGAAAAAAATTATAGATCACAATTTGTTCATCGGTATCAAATCACAAATATTATAAGTCATAACTTATTTTTTGGTCATAAATCACAAATATTATAAGTCACAATTTTTTATACTGTCATAAATTGTCAAATTATCGGTCATAAATTAACAATTTTTTAGATCACACGTTATTTATTGGTCACAATGTACCTTATTCATTGGTCACATATTATTTATTGATTACATATTAACCAATTTAATGGTCACAATCAACCAAATAATCGATCACAAATTATATATTGGTCACATATTAACTAATTTATGATTACAATCAACCCATCCTCACCGACGATTCAGTTACACCACAGGCACCCTCCCTGTCGTCGTCGCCGTCGCCGTAGTGGTCGTCGCCGCCGTCGCCAGCCTACCTCTCCACAACAACCCCACCAAAAAAAATTCACAAATCTGTCGCCAACACCACCACCACCGCATGTATCAACAATAACCACCACCACCGACTGTATCAACAAAAACCACCACAACCATCAATCTAACAAAATCACTGTCACCTCCACCGTCACCACTACCTCCATATCTAACAAAGTCATCGTCAGATCCACCCCACTAGATCCATCGTAGATCCAAACAAACTCATCATCACCGCTAGATCCACCACCATCTCCACAAACAAAACCCTCGTCGGGCAACACTGATGCAAGGCAACGTTTCGAAACTACCATTCGCAGCACTGGCTGTAGTGCGGTAACGTTGAACTATATCATTTCGTAGCGTTGGAGGCTACGGTTCGTTGTGCTACTATCAACACCAGTGTCGATTGCTACAAAGCAGCGTTGCGACGTGCAACGGCGCTTCAGCGAGGCAGCATCGCACCGCACCCAACGTCATCGACACTACGTAGCAGCACTGTGATGCAGTCGCGCGCAGTGGTGTGATCACCGTTGTGAATGTTGCTCGAACATGATCTTATGGTGGCCGTCTTCTAGCAACGATAAGATTAGAGAGAAGATAAAGAGGTCATTCGACATTGACTGTCGTGTGAGAGAAAGGGGAAGAGGGAAAAGAAAGAGAGAATATTACGGCTTGGCTTAAATTTGGTAGACTAGATGGAATTGGGTGGGTGAATATTTTATAATATATATTAATATCAATAGTTGAATTATTATCTAATTTATGAAAAAGTAAACCTTATATCTCATTTTTAAATTACCATCTTTAAAACACTGTTCAGGTATAATTTCCACATTATTTTATTTATAAACTTAGAAGAGACGTGCGACTTTCAATTTAAGAAAGTTGGTTGATCGATGGGGGTGTCCATATTTTTCTTGTTCATACATGTTCACCACCTGCTGTCCCATTCTCTTTACATTAAGGGTGTGTTTGATAACCAAAATTTTCCCGGGAATTAAGAATCGTTTTCCATCTTTCTGCTTTTGCGCTGTTTGATAGCCTTTATTTTCCATGGAATCGATTTCCAGCCTTTTCTAAGGAACAACCACTTGAAGCGTGATTCCGTGGAAATCAATAGACTTGCAATATAGGTGGGAATTGATTTCCACCTTTTTTTTTTTTTTTTTGTTGGCAATAAAAACAAATTCTAAGATAAAGTGTAAAAAAATTTATCCATTTAATTGACAAATTTCATGCAAAATAGAGCCGAACGTAAAAATAAAAAATAATTTTTTTATTATTCTTTTATTTTTTAATTTTTTTTGGCAATCTAAACATATTTTGTTCCTAATGATACAAAAATTTATCCATTTAATTGACAATTTGCATGAAAAATAAAGCCAAACGTATTATGATAGAAATGTGGAAAATTATACCAATCAAACACCTTTAATTCAATTCCCGGTAAAACAATTCCAGGCAATTCAATTCCCTGGAATCCAATTCCTTTTCCACCTATTTTCCACCCTGCAATCAAACGGACCCTAAGGGTGTGTTTGGTACGCCCAAATTTTTCCTGAAAATTGGAATCGAATTTCAACTTCCACTTTTGTGATGTTTGATAGCGTTTATTTTCCATGGAATTGATTTCCACCCAATTCCAAGGTACAACCACTTGAAGCGTGATTCCGTGAAATTCAATGACTTACTATATAGGTGGGAATTGGTTTTCACCTTTTTTTTTTTTAAGCAATATAAACAAATTCTAAGATAAAGTGTAAAAAAAAATTTATCCCTTTAATTGACAAATTTCATACAAAACAAAGTCAAACGTAAAAATAAAAAATAAAAAATTATTATTATTTTTTTTTTGGTAATCTAAACATATTTTGTCCCCAATGATAAAAAAAATTATTCATTTAATTGACAATTTGCATAAAAAAAAATAAAGCCAAACGTATTATAATATAAATGTGAAAAATTATACCAATCAAACACCTTTAATTCAATTCTCGGTAAAACAATTCCAGGCAATTCAATTCCTTTCCACCCATTTTTCACCATTGCTATCAAACAGACCCTAACAGTAAATAATAATAAATTTGTTGACTTATTTTTGTCTAGAAGTAATCAAAAACACTTTTCTTTAATTATTTTTATAATGAATACTCGTTAGGTGTGGCTTTTTACACTTTTTTCCTAGTCCTACTCCACTAATTTTTGTGGACATGTAACACCCTTATTTTACTCTTATTTTTTAATTCCTGGCTAATTGCTTTTTATTCTAACAGGACAAATACAGGTTTATTACTTTTTAAATCCTGATTGCTTTCAACTCTAAAGTAAATATAAATTTTATTATTTTACTGCTATCAGTTTTATTTTATTTTATTTTTTACATTCAACAACATCCGATTTTTGCATAACCAGAAAACAGAAACATGTGATAATACATTAAACTTCACAATATAAATATCACACCGCCCCCATGCTCTGGTATGAATATATACACAATAGATAATACGTATATCATATTTTGTTCCATACAAACTTTTGTTTCGTCGAATGCAAGCAACAAAAATATGGGATACAAAGCTTCTGCAGTCGAAACAAAAATCTTCAATGGTGCAAGTTTTTATGAACTCCGACACAGTAAAACGACATACTCATCTTCACTCCCAAGTAACTGAAATCATTGAGTTGGCAAGATCAGATTGCTCAAACGTCGAACTGCTATTGTAGTCCAAAGAATTTGGAGCCCCGGGAATGGCTTGTGTGAGACGAAATGGCCGCATATCTGCTTCCTTCAGCTCAGAGTAGCAGAAAGACCACAGCAACTGAAAGCACAGATCAAAAAAAGCAGAAGCCACTTTGAAAATATTTCACAAATCACTGCAGTAGCCATAATATAATGGAATCTGATGGGTACTGATACTGTACACACCCAAATGGACAGAGAAGAGTTTTTACTAAGACCAAAACCACAAAGTATAACGAAAAGGAAATGAAAAGTAAATTTGGAATTCGAGATATGAAAACGGAAATGGTTAATCTAGATGCATTAAGAAGTGAAGCAGAAAACTGGAGTCTACAAGTCGCATCATCAAATTTCAAATTTCAATGTACATCCTTCCCACAAATCATTCCCAAAAATCACAATTCAATAAGACTTAAAAAGCATGTTTGGGAAGTGTATATAATGGTTTTAAAAAATTATAAATGTATAGGCACAAGTGGTGGATAAATGAGCAGTACTTGTAGGTCCCTCGAAATATATAGATTAAAAAGTTAATTGACCTACCATAAACGGTTTATAAATATAAGCCATAAGTTTAGTTTCGTGTTAGAGCCTATAATGAAATTGGTTCATGTTTTAACAATAGAACTGAAATTGGAAAAGTCCAATAAGGATGAAGTAACATGATTTTAAGAGACGACAGTTCAGCAGCTGGAGCAATGTGGCTGCTCTGCTGACATAGGTTTTTATGTAGTCAATGACTAAGAGCATGTTTGGAAGTGTTTATAAAAGGTTTAATTTATAAATAGATAGAAATGAGTGGTGTATAAGTGAGTTGTACTTATGGGTCCCATCAAAATGTATGGATAAAAAGTAGCTTAAATATTTATAAACATTTTATGAACATGAGCCAAAAATAGGCTAAAACAATTGAAACACTTCCAAATGGCCAGCATGGTTGCAGATTCAGAAGGGAACTGTCATGGGAACTTGCACTACCTTGTATAGACATGTTGCTCAAGGAGAGAAGTCTAAAATCATATAATAATGAGACAAAAACCTTGAATAAACTGAAAATGCATCCTGTGAAAGAATCTCTTTCACAAGTTTTAAAGCATCAACAGTTCAGGGTATGACTTCGAATATTTTAGTTCCCTCGGACTTTGTAACAGAAGAGCAAACACATCCCATGTACATTATGGAGATATACTAATTTATGTTATTGAAAAGTTCAATCGAAACACAAAATATCACTCGAAACCATTTTAAGTTTATTTACGGAATCATGCTAGCCTCACCATTTTAAGACAACTATAAACTTGCTCCCCAGATACAGCATTCAATCTTTAAAAAACTCAGAAGACCTAATTGCCTCAACACTACGTAAAACTAGTACATAAGTGAGGTAAAAAGGAAAACACGACTAATTCATAAAGGAGGTAAATAATATTTGAACTCTTATGATATTAAACATATGCAAAATATGAACTCTAATGATATTAAACATACGCAAAGAGTTGTATACATACATGTTTTCAAGCAAAATTTCAACTCAAGGCACTAGTTTCGATTCAATTCTAAGGGCTCACTGATTTAACATTTTGTCGAAACTAAAACCAACTCCAAGAACCCAGATGCTATATATCCTCATAACAAATTTGGTAGTACGATATACTGGTAAGAGAATAGCAAAATACCACCTAATTAAGGACATAGTTAATATTCGAACGTCACCTACACGCAAATCAAGGCTAACAAACTCTAGTACCATAACATACCCCACATCAAGGATAGTACATTATTTCAAATTACAAGAAAAGTAAGGCAAAACATTTCTGAAAAAAAATAATAATAATAATAATAATCAGGTATCTATTTGACACCTTTACCTAACAGATCAACAGATAGAAGGTAATATAACGAAGCAAATTTAGGATAATCCAATGGTGGAAGATAATAAGAAAACTATTACCTGAATTGGATCAGTGCGAAGGAAGTTCCTCTGAACTCTGCGTCCATCTGGAAAACGGACTCCAACCCTGCAAAGCAGGTTTCGATCACCCTTGGGTTCTTCAGGTAAAGGTGGATAAGCAGGCTTCTTCATTAAGCTTGTTTCCTTTTTCTCTGAAATGGTTTCATCCACTTCTTTCAGAGCACCTTCGTCAGCTCCCTTAAAGCCCTCCATAGAAGCTGCCAATGCTTGTTGAAATGCGTCTTCTTTTTCATTGCTTTCATCTGCATAAAGAACCATCTAAATTTTAATTGTCATTTATATGCTGTTACAATGACGTTCTATAAAGAAAATTAGATGGGGGGGGGGGGGGGGGGGGGGGGGGAGACTATCAGGTGACAAATGACAATTCAGCCCATAGATTTGTATTTCTTTGAAGAATAAGAAAACTCACTGTGTGGCCTGGGTTAGAAAGATTACCCTTAGGTTAACTAACCACAGGTATATTTGATTACATCTAATCATTTACTTCACTCAAGACAAGTAAAAAGGAACAATGGAGACATACACGAATCTCCAGATACAATTTAAAAATGATATACAGGTCAGAAGACTGGTGGGTACATTTTTCTGTCTGATTTTCTGAAAAGGGTTGAAAGGTCACAAACGTAAGCAGCAAGTAAATCAAACAATCGTATCAATGAGTTACATATCTATTAAAGCATTTGTAGTGAAGCATCCAGTGCCTTTTATTCTTGGCAATAACAATAGCTAGACCAGAATGTTTTAAATGGTATATCTTCTCATCAGATGAATGGATCGTGCAAAATTATAAAGGTCCAGGACTCCAGGGATTACATAGAATTCTCTCTTTTCTTTTTTTTTGATCGGTAAATGTGAATATATAGATCAAAATCCTATACAATGTACAAATACTACGGACATACCCGAGCAATCAAGAATAGAACAAAGGACAATTACAATGGGTAAACCCGTGCAATCATAGGACATGTGAACCAACAACTACTCCGGGCATACCCGAGCAAAACAAAAGAAATAGATAAATGACATCAATTATCAACAAGCTAATGACTCAAAGTGAATTAAAACATACGGATACAAAGTGAACATGACTTTGTATATGTGTGTTTTAATCCTAATAACAAAATTGTCAACATGTTGAACAATGTGCTCAAAAATAAAACGATTCCTAGCCATCCAAATAAAATAAACGGTAGTGGCCAGTGCAACAATAATGTGAAGATAATGTGACCACTGATATGCATGCGCACACTTTTTTTTCGATGCAATACCACGGGAAGGTTGTTATAATTACATACAAAGACCCCTCTCTCTCAAGATCATAAAGGTTCAGGATTTCAGGGACAGTTTTCTTATTATATTTTTTTTGTTGAGATGACATTTTAAATATGAATTGCACAGATTTAGTCTCTTCGGTAATTGATGTGTGAATACTTTTGGTCTCTTTTATATAGCCGACCCCATATTACTCAAAACAAGGTAGTTTGCTGCTGTTGTACTTCGAGGTCTATGAAACCATAGGATTTGAAAAATAAACAATGACAGTCAGTCTACGTGAAAATTAACCCATTGGCACATTATTAGAAGTTGAAACAAACCATATAGCAAGGATATTCAGTAATTAAAATTTTCATATTTTAGTATTTAACACACCACAAAACATTTTAAAAACTGTGAGATGCTGATAGTAGAATGGATTGGTTAACATATATTAGTGATATGCATTTCCCTCCAAACTATTCCTGATATCTAGCCATATAATTAATGGCCAAGCATTTTCCAATTCATACCATTTGAAATTTATTGCCTCCATATTATGTTGAAGCTACGTAAGTAGCACCGGATATTTCCAGCAGCAGCAGATTTAGATGATGATGATGCCAAAACAGTGTCTTACCAGGCATAACTTGAACACTGGAAGGGGGTACTTGAGAACTTCCTCTTGGACGTTTATGAGACAGACTAACATGATGATCTGACGGGCAATTGTCCATGAATGGTAAGAGATCCTACAGAAGCAACAAAGGTTAGGGTCAGCCATAGAAAATTCTAGTTCAGCATCCGTAAATTAGAAGCTTTAAATGCCCTTGAAGGACTTAAACTTGTTTTGGTCAATAAGAAATAAAAAGATGCTATATGAACTGCTTGGGGTTCATGTACCTCCAAAAGATTTTCTGGTTGAACCATTCCAAGCCAAGAGTGCATTTTCTGACCCGTTATTGGATCAATTATCAGAATGACAGGGATAGAGTCTAATTTGTAATAGGTACAAACCTTGCTGCCTTCTTCTTTATCATCATTTACCTATACGCACATGCGGTGAGTGGTAAGAATCAATGCAACAAGAGAACAAATCTAATAAGCAGTAAAAATGTACTGAAATATAAAATTCCACCATTGACCTCCTATAAGATAACATCTAAAGGAGAAGAAATTAGAGAAGCTTAACACAGATTTAGTTCCAGCAAAATTCACCCAGATCAAATATATGAAAAAGATAATATTACTGAATCATATTCCATTTACTCAAGTGCTTTTGATCAATAAAGATGTTCAATTCTCTTTGCAGTTTGTAGCATGCCCAAGAAGACCATTAAAGTGGCCAAGTAGGAAAATGCCAGTTTGCTACTTTAAGCCAGCAATTCAGACAGCATGAATGTCTAAGTTATAGATTATTGCCAGAAACTTAAATCTCAAAAATAACTCACAGATCATGGTTATATTGATTCAAAGGCATTAAAAGTGTTAGAATAGAATGTGAATGCATTTGTTCATCATCTCAAAACACCAAACACAATGCACGTTGGGAAATAATGAACCAGCTAGGTTCACATGTAATGGCTTGTCTAATTAACTCTTCATTATTGCTTAAGTTCATTTCGAATTCCTTGGTATATACCGAAATCCATTTTGGCTTTACCACATGTCTCATCCAGTGTCCAAGGATCAAAACAAGCCAATACTTATCTCTGACCATGTTACAGTGGTGGGTCTCATTTCTCCAGATATATTCAAGTTACTGATCCAGATAACTAGAAGACCTTTGGGTGTGATCAAGCATGGCCAAACTTTATAAAATAGAGGTAATAGGAGAGAGAGCAGGAAGATTAACTTTGGCTGGAGTACCCTAAAACCCCACAGGCTGCAAGCAGAACGTGCAGGAATAACTCTGGTGCGGCATCACTCATGAAAATGAAGATTGATACAATATTCACACAGATTTAAATAGCATTTTAAAATTAATTCTTGACATTCACTGTTCAGAATGCAACTTCTCTGGGCAAATCTTAAGGTAATTGGATTTTATGTCTTGCTGGTATAAGCAAATGTACAGCATGCATATGAAGGGACCATCTAGTGACATGTGAAAGATAGTACATACTAAGCATCATAAAAAAGAGATACTAGTGTCAATCTTCAAATCGAAAGAGTATAACTAGACATGCCCATAAAAAGTGAATTGCACTAAGACCCAAACGGACTGCTTGGAACGGAATAATAAGACAAACCTGCCAGAAGATGAAGTTAGTTTTGATGGTTTGAGCAACAGCTTCATTTGCCCATGTGTCACGGTTAAGCTTCAAAACAGGCGGATAATGTAGGGCAAAATATGATCAAAATAAGAACAAGTAACGAAGGATATGTCTGTGTGTGCAGGAGAGAGACAAGGATTAAAACACTACCATGTGCGAGCTGAATTCCCTGGTGGACTGTATATTAACCACGAGCCATTTGTTCTGCATTCTTGCAATATCTTTTGCCTACACGAATAACTCAATATTAACAGAAAGAATGCAGGAATTAAACAGTTCTTTAAGGAATTTTAAGCCAGGAGAGATCAGCAATAACCGTAGGAGATAAGTTCCCGGCAAATAAATTAAAAACATTCTCCAATACAATGGTCAAGTCAATGTTCGTTCAAGTTCATTATTACCAGCAGAATATCAATATCATTAATCAAAAAAAATATGGAGTCAACTGAAATGAAGCTAAAATTACAATCATTAACAAGGACAACAACATGAAGATGAGGCAATAAATGCTATTGTGCAAAAGAACAGAGGAGAAAGAGGTATGTTTCACCAAACCAGAAAGGCAGTGTTTTCTTTTCTTTTTTTCTTAGTCAGATAAGAATTCAATATCAGAAGAAAAAAGATTATAGTGAAGAACAAAAGACCTCAAGTACATCAAAGAGGAACAACAATAACAATTTACAACATCTCCCTCCAACTGCACTCTTAACCATACTAGGATTTCTAGTAGATTTTCCAAGTTGTAATTAGTTAAGCTGTAAATTTGCCATATTGTAATCAGCCTTGTTTTTCTGTATTTTGGTTTTTTTCCTTGAATCTATTCTTATTTAGCTCTAATAGCTGTGTATACATTATTTTGTAATTAGACTCCGTAAGAACCAGCTTGCAAAAAATGAAAATAGATTTACCCCCAAAGAAGAAACCTGCTTACCTTTTCAAAGGGCCCATGGAACATCAAAGCAAATGGTTCGCGATATAACGAAGCAAGATTATCTGGAACTCTATTGGTCACAGAGGAAGAACCTTGGTCCACTTCCCACACTCCAGGGCGTTTCATTTCTTCCTCAAAATTGCGGAACGAATCTATAGAGTGAAGCTGAGCTTCATGTGACAAACCTCCTATTCTTGATGAGCTAGGGAGACAAAAGAAAACATAACAGTGTTCACCACCTCGAAGTGATAAATAATTGCATCACAAAATCACAATAAAGAAGAAAGCAGGCATATTTCTCTGCTCGTTAACTTAACATCCAGACTTCATCAAGGAAGTGTTCATTATAAGTATAAGAAAGAAGCATGTCATAAAATAGACAGCTACAAACAACCTATGAGAAGATTAGACAACAAAAACAAGAATATCTAGGCATAGTAGTAAATTAGCCTATGTTTAACTCATTTAATAAACTGTTTATAAACATTCAAACCACTTTTTTATAACCACATTTCGAGGGAGCCACAAATACTACCCACTTATCTATTTATAATATAAACCATTTATATACACTTCCCAGACATGCTCTCCTCCATTATATGGTTACAAGATTCGTGTCTCGTGTTGAGTCATCTTATCTTTTGAGGTTATTTTAAAAGAGATTCAATTTTCTAAAAATACTCTCTGATTTCAAGAATTAAGGACATAAGTTGATATGAAGTTTGTAGACTTTATCACGTTATTTTGACTTTTTTACAAACAGGAATGAAAAATTAAAAATTTCCATAATTTTATTTTCCAAAATTTATAAAATTCGGGTTTTTGTGTCCTTGATGTGTTGAGGACATTTTCCTCGTGTTCAAACTATAAAGAATATGGTTTTCCGGACACGGGCCGAGGTGTGTGTTGCAAATGTTCGCCAAGTGTAGAATATTTAAATAATAAGACATGGCATCATGTCAAGAATGGCAACTTAGAACGACACTAATGTTCGTGAACATTGAAGACGAGAAGAGATCTTGGCTTTGCATGTGTATATAGCTGGCTTTAATGGCGGCAAGTTCGTGTGTTTGAGCAGATAATCTTAGCAATTAAGTTTAGGAAAGCTGTTTTACGAAGAACTTGCCTAAGGAATTAAGAAGCTTCCCACCAAAGGTAGACGACAATTGAAGTCCGTCTGGTTAGGAAATGTAAGGACGGAAGGCCACAACATCGGGTGTTGGCATTGGCGTAATTTCAGTATATTACAAGGGCAATATCTTAAATGTTGTATATCCTTTGGAGCTGAAACTTTGTCACTTGATATTGGAAATATTAGCTTTCAGTACGGATGAAATAGAGCATCATTTGAAAGTCGAGAACACGAGTTATAAAAATTATAATTAGTCGGCCAAAAAAGTCTATTGGTATCACTTAAATTTTTCTTGTTAAATCTATCATAAAAGGGCCATGCTTGGTGAGTAGTCGACGGCCTCTCAGAGGGGCCTAAGGTTACCCATAGAGCATTAATATGCTCCGAGAGTTACATTAAGGATACGGTAACACTCTAGGTCGAAATGAGCTATTGAGAAAAGCACTCTAGAAGCCTCATATCCTAACACGTATGCATTAGCTACGGGTTCTAGCCTTGCCACTGGATTTGTTGGCTAGAAATGCGATCATGAGATGATGTCCCATAAATTGACGAATATGTTAAGTTGTCGATATTATGGGAACAAGTATGCTAGGCACTTTTAATTAGCCGTGGATTAACGGTCCTACCTAGGCTAAACAGTAACGAAGGGCATGGTAACAGGCATTAAGTTAAAATGCCCATAGAAAGCATAAGGATTCCGTTGTAAAGCATGTGAATGACCCTCAATGCTTTGAACGGAGCTAGGATAACTTTCCAGTGAGTATGCTTTGAAATAACCGTATGTTGTGCATGAGCACGTGAGAAAGCTAAATGAGATGCGCATTGTGAATATGCAAGTGCCTTAGCACCAAGTGCAACACAGGAAAGCATTCGTGTGTTCACGCTAGTCTGCATTGTAGGTGAAATATGCAATAGGTCATGTCTAGACTCGTGATGGAAGATGAATGAAGGTAATCGAACATAGTGACACTACTGTCGCACGTGTGAGAAAAATAGTCCCACTATGAGATAGAGTCGGCCTCTAACACGTCGGACATAAACATACATCTCCAATAGGAGTGTCTGCATTATAGTATCCGATAATCCATAAAGGCATACAAGCGGCATGTTTCTTAGTTGGGGGGGGGGAAGAGAGAGTACCCATGAAGCATTGTATTATCATAGAGAACCTCCCTTTTCACAGGTAAAGGTGGCCGTACATCATCTCCATCAACTTGTCTCCCATTTTGATCTCCAATATCCTTTTCGAGTCCTCTGCGTCAAATAATATAAGACAATTAAATAAGATACAGATATAAAAAAAATGAACAGGACGACATATTTAAGTTGTGTTCATGCCTTAAGTTCGAATCATGCAGAGGTAAATCATTTTCCAGCTCTGGAGGATATAAAGACGGTGCAGCAGCCCCACCTTCATTTCCTAGATAAAAAAGCTGAATAGCGTCCTCAAGTTTCCAGCTTGTGGCCTGCACCACAAGAACTCCAACATCAAGACTAGAAAGGATTCAGCTAAGCAACACTACTTTTTAGCAGTTAAACCGGCAAGGAGTAGGCTGGAAAAGAAAATACCAAACACAATAAATATTATGAAAGTATCTAAGGCTTCCAAACATATTGTATTTTGAGATATGCAGTAGGCATACTCCCCATTGCATATCAAAAAAAATTACAGTTGAAAAGTACAAAGAATTATGATGTATATGTACAATAGATTCACTTATTCAATAAATTGAATCCTAGTCCTCAGTCCAAAAATGAACATTAGATTCTCCTTGTACAGCTTTTTCTAGTCACGTGTAACAATTTTTCTATTAGTTTCTCTCGATTTTTCTTTTCTAATCTCTCATGTCATGATTATTTCCTCATCTGCTATCATTTCAATTTAAGGAATTATAGTTCTACATTCTTTTCACAGTTCCATAATACATAAGGCAATATCTTTGCTTGTTTCTTCTTCGTGATTTCTCTCTATGTTCTCTTTCCGTATCTAATTGCACAATAATTTCTTCTCAACACTATTTTCAATTTAAGGAATATTTGTTCTCATGCTTTTGACTGTTATAAGTTAAATCTCACTCAACAGATCTTCACAGCCGTACCAAGTTACAGAACTTGATATGCACAAGACAAATCCAAAGATTCTCATTTTTATTTTTATTTTCAGAACTATAGAAGAGACATTTGCTCCAATAGGTCGTACCCAATGCCAAATTCAAGTACCACAGTAATTGTCCAAAAACTTCACTTCATCGGAAATCACTAACATTTTGTTTTAATGCAAATTGTCTTCGACGATAGAATAAGGTTGACATCAATGGCTAGAAGACAAACCTTAACCCAGCCTCTTTATTTACTGTTAATGAATCAATAAGTGCTTGAAGTTCATGTACTTATGCATATACACAAACTGCAAAAAGTTAATGTACTGTTGCAAGTTTACACCACTTAAAACTTTAGGTGGCTAGCCCATTCAAATAGTTCAAAATACAACACCATCAGAACGCACGTATCCTAAAATACAATTGATTGTTTAATTAAATAGTTCAAATCTACCATCACAAGCATCACCAATTTCTCTTCTATAAGGTACACAGTTGTTCCCATTTATAAAAACGAATATGTAAACAAACAGAAGAATCGTCAACACTGAATCATATTCCAACTAGGTTTCACATACTTAATTGAGATCACATAAACAGCCAGCTCATTCCACATTTGAGTAAAGATGTAAACGGTATTCAGTAGGCAAAAAATATAAGGGGAAGAACCTTTTTTCCAGCTCAATCAACCATAAGCAAGAAATAATTGTCCCAGCAAACAATTATCATAATTCTCAACTTTCTAATAATTATTTAACATTAAATTCTCCATAGAACAACATGGGTTATCTAAGAAAACCATTTTTTTCTGATAGGTAGGTTATCTAGGAAAATCTAATTAATTTACATCAATAATACGGGGAGGTCCGCCTCCAAGAAAGAGTCGAACTTGAATCTCTCCTGTTCTTTTTCCCACAATTTCCACTCACTTGCTTATCGATGTGGAACCAACTTGAATTAGATGGTTCCCACATTAAGAAACACGAACTTCTGGTTTAAAGAACACATCTTGGAACATAAAATTAACAATGCATATCCTATAAAACAGCAGATCACAAACAAAACAAATCAATTAGTTATTACAAAAGAAATTGCATATAAACACGTCAAGAGAAAAAGGGATGAACCTGAAGGAACTGACGAGCAGTATCAGCTGTTTGTCCGACCGCGATTTCAAGAAAGGAAGACACCATACTCTGCTGGTCCGTCGTAGACAAAACACCCTCCATCGATGTTTACTTTTCTTCAAAAATCAGTCGCAAAAAACTGAAATAGCAGGATTTTTATAAACAAAGAGCAAGGAAGATGAGGTGCATTACTTTTACTTGAAATTTATAGATAAGCGGCTCGTGGGTTGGGGTAGCGGATGTAATTTAGGAATCAGAGTACAGTCAAAGGTATAGTGATAGGAATAGTAGATAAACGTCTCTTTCTTTTTCTTTTTTTCTTCTTCTTTTTTTTTTTTTTTTTTTTTTTTTTTTAATTATGCTCCATTACTGACGTCCTCACCTGTCCTGTCCTGGACCTTGATAAAGGAGGAATCGCAGGTTATGTCTCCAATTGTACAGGGTGAAAAATTGTTTGTATACTTGTACTTGTCCAATAGCCAAATTCATATTTTAGGATTCGAACTCTTAACGCGACGATCTCAAGCAAAGCTGGATTTCTCCACCTTCCCCTTTTATCACTTGGAGATGTGCCCTGAGAACAGCAAATAAACGCTTCTTGAATTACCTTTACCTCGTCGAAGACACATGCTATAAAAGAATTCATACCAAATTGTACCTTGTCCTAGTGAGAATCCATACCAATAATTGAATTGAAATTCTATTATAACGGGAATATAATTCCTAGTCCTATAAGTATATTAACAAAAATCAACAACTCAAACGCCTATATATAGCTTGATAGCTCTTATATTTTCAAATATGATTGCTTATTACTGTGTTCTCTTTCGTCTGCAAGATGTTAATATTCTTGGAGTTCTTGTTATTTTATATGTCTACTCTCGTAACATTATGTGATGGTTGGAGCTCAACTTCAACCAAAACCAACTAACTTCAATTAAAATCAACACAAACAATTTTATATACTAAACTAGGATTTAACGACCCAGCTCTGATTGAATTGAAATTTAACCAAATAAACAACTAAATATAAACAGAAATAGACGAAAGCTAGGAGAAGAAAAACTGAGAAGAAGGACAGAAACAGCAGAAGAATAGGAAAAGAAAAAGAAACAGAGGAGAAGAGAAGTAAACAGGAGAAGAAGCTTACCAGATGGAGAAACCGGCAGCAGCAGACATAGAAGAAGAAGAATACCAGAGAAGAGGAAGAGAAGGAATAGACGGCGGTAGGGAATAAGACTGGAGAAGAAGGAGAAGTCGGTGAGGAAGAGGGAGAAGAAGACTGGCAGTAGGCCACAATTCAATTTCGCGACCCCTTTCAACGCCTTCAAACAAAACCATATATAGAACAAAACAACCCTAAAGTAAAGGGCTTTGGGCTAGCCCACTATGCAAACTCAACTAGATAAAATAAATGGCTCACTAAACGAGTAAAGTCCATGACTTCCCTTCCCCTTTAATTAACCTTGTCCTCAAGGTTCAAAATTTGGATATCATGAATATCTTCATTGTATGAAGTTGGTAGCTACCTTATTCTTTTCACCACTCCTGGATTAAGCAAGTAGTGCAAGGTGGCATATACCTCATTCATCTCATCTTCTTGATTTCTCTTAGCTACATTGTTACATAAATTCATTACTGTAATAAGATGTTTGGATGCATGAACATCATTGCTAATGCCTACATGAATCACAGCCTGTTCGCCAATATCTACAATATATACCCTATCCAAGTAGCTATATATGTTTTCTATGGCAGCCTCATGTGGATAAAGTAGAAGAAAATCTCTCCATTCTTCAGAAGCTATAATTCCATTATTGTCTATATCAGCTACACTGAGCCAAGTTTGGCCACCGATGAAATATGCATCTTCTCCACCTATCAACGCCTTAGAAAGGTGTGGCGACAAAGCAGCGCTTGAAGATAGAACAAAATCTATTTTTATTCTTCTCGCAATAGACTTAATAGATTTTAGCTCTATCACTTCACAAGCTGATGTCTCTATAAAATCATTATTTATCACATTGTGATCATCATCGGCCCTCATCGGTTCTAGAAGTGTCTTTCGAGAATTGTTAAGCTCAATCATATCACTTTGATTTTCATCTTCAATGGTGTTACTTGGCATTCCATTCTCAATGTTTAGAAACAAACTCATAGATCGTTCCAATTGAGGGGAAACTGGTGTTATTGCATTCCTATCATTTTCTTTACCATTTTCTACAGTCTCAATTCGTGTTTCAGCCTCATACTGGTGATTATTTGCAGATACATTTGTGGCTGCTATAGTTTCCCCAATAATATCCTCATTAACAATATCATCAATTATATCATTAACAGGTATTGCTTCAAGTGAATCGATTGAAGCATCATATCTCCACCAATTTTCTCTTCTATTGATTTAATAGTAGCACGACCATTATCTACTTTAGAACTCTCATCAAACACAATCACACTTACAAGAGGTGAGATCTCATCCATGTGCCTTTCACAGAAACAGTCCTCCCCATATCCAACACTTTCTAAATCCGCACTACAACCAGAAGATTCTTCTGTAACTATGCTTGAAATCTAAATAGTTAACTCAACGTCGTTTGAATTTTCTGATGACTTCTCACTTGATTTACTCTTTGTCTCTAAAACACTAGTGCTTCCATTGCCTTCATTAGTCACCTTAGTTGAACCAGCATTCCTTACTTCCTTATCTAGTTTCTTTACAATCACTTGTCTTTCAATATCTCCATCAAAAACCTTCTCCAGACTAAATCCTTCTTGACTTTCTTCCTTAATCTCCTTCAAAATTCTGGGCTCCATCAGCTTCACATTTTTTGTTATCTCACCTGGATCTCCAAATCGAAACAAAGGCTACTATTAGAATGCTTATGGATTGAAATGACATCAGTGTCTGGACTGGAAGAGGGCGTTGGAGATTTGGGTTCGAAGAGCATGGTGGGATGATTGTTATGGTTAGATTGATATTTAGAGGCTGATTTAGCCTCAATCATTTTAGTCAACATCGAAATCATCAGCTCATGATTTTTATTAAATTTTTCAGTTATGCCATCCAATCGAGAGACACCATGGATTGTAACTGCTCTGATAACATTTGTGATGGTTGGAGCTCAACTTCAACCAAAACCAACTAACTTCAATCAAAATCAACACAAACAATTTTATATACTAAGCTAGGATTCAATGACCCAGCTCTGATTTCATTGATTGAATTGAAGTTACACCAAAAACAACATAATATAAACAAAAATAGACGGCAGATGGGAGAAGAAAATCTAAGAAGAATGACAGAAACAACAAAAGAATAGGAAAAGAAGAAAAAATAGGGGAGAAGAGAAGTAAGCAGGAGAAGAAGCTTACCAGAGAGAGAAACCAGCAACAACAAACATAGAAGAAGAATAATACTAGAGAAGTTGGCGAGGAATGAATGGATGGCAGTAGGGAAGAAGACTAGAGAAGTTGGCGAGGAAAAGGGAAGAAGATTGGCAGTAGGCCACAACTCAATTTCACGACCCCTTTCAATATCTTTAAACAAAATCATATATAGAACAAAACAATCCTAAAGTAAAGGAATTTTGGCTAGCCAACCATACAAGCTCAAATGGATATAATAAAGGGCCCACTAGGCAAGTAAAGTGCATGACACATTATTTTTAATATTAGTTTATAATCTTTTCGCCAAAAGTGGCAATAGTGGTGGGAAATGTTTTCATGATAGTAAAGGCAATTGTTTTCATCTTATCGGTCGAGAAGTATTGGGGAATGTTTTCTCTTCCTATCGATAAGATATTAAAGATCGTGTTAATTTATATTCCTACGTTCATAACGTTATCTTTCATAGTACTTTTCCACATTTCACCAAAGAAGTCGATAACAGTGAAGAATGTTTTGATAATTGCGGCACTTAATGTTTTCACCCTATGGGTCAGAAAGTGGTCGGGAATATATTTTGTTTCTATCAACAAGATGTTAATGTTTTTGTTATTTTCTTTGCCTACTTTTGTCGTGTTGTTTTGCTCATTAGTTTTCCACGCTTTGCGAATAGTTCGATGATAGCACGACAACACGAGTATTGGAGGATTGATCTTTGGGTACGTACGTCATGTAATTATTTCACTGTTTTTCCTTAAAATTTGAATCGAACACTTGCACAAACTATGTTTTCACGTAATATACTGTGATTTTTTTAATATTTTATTATTTATTATTATTATATAGGTTAGGTGGTTTCGATATAACCTTTTTCTGAAGAAAGGCTTTCTACTAGAAGAAGGTGGAGGAAGACGTGTCCATCAACTAGTATTGCAAAACTGATAGCAAATTGTTTTTTTTATTTTTCTTTTATCCTTATTTTTCAGTGTAGCCAAACAAATTTTTAATAAAGGATTTTTTCTCTGAATATAATGATTTTTGCTTGATAAATCCTAAGTTAGATTGAAATAAAGGTTTAATTAGAATTTGCAAATAGAAAAGTTTATATCAATAAATTCCACATGATTTATTTGTTTAAAGAATTGAAAGAAGCATAGTACATTAACTATTCCAACAAAATAAAGCCTATGGTTGACTCTTTTTAAAATAAAACAATATTCATTTCCAATCACACATTCACACAATAAAATATTTTACACATAAATTTAAAACTTTTCTTCACTTTTTAACCATACGTTTTCCAAAAAATCAATATTCAAAACATTATTTTTACACATCAAACGGAGGCTAAGTTTAGTAACTATTAGTAGAGTAATTTTCCCAATGCCTATAGAACTCTAGAAATTACTTAACCTTAACCGATTAATTAGAAGGTCTACTTTTCAAGGTGGATTGCTGCAACAACAACAAAGGAATAAAAAAGAGAAGCCCAGATCACCAGTCTATCTCTCAATGCTTCAAACGAGCGTTCATGTCCCCGGTGACAGATTCAGCATTGGATGTTAGCTAGGGCGACCGTTGATTGTTGACCGTCAACGATCAACAATAGTAATAGTGAGATTGTTTATTAATATTTCCGATACTAATGAGGTTGTTAAATCTAATGATCCCAAGTAAGGTAACCAAAGATGCAAAGGGGCCGACCTTATAATTTATGATACTGTATTAACTATTAATGGTTAAAGTATTAAATTAAATCACTCATCCATCATTTTCAGTTACCCACGAATTCACAAATTCCCCAATTTTCATAAATCATCACAATTCATATAATAGATCTCAAATCAATACATATAAAATATCATTTCAAGTTCTAAAATTAAGATCATACTATTTAAAATTTATTGACAAAAATAAATAAAAATAAAAATAAAAAATTAGTTATTATCAATGTACATTGATGTTAGGATGCAATGCATCGCAGCCTCCACAACCAGGTGAATAAAAGTCAATTAAAACCGATCTATAACCAACATTTAACAAAGAATCAACAATTTATTGAGCAGAATGGATCTCTATCATGTTGGGCTTAGGAGTCATTTCCAAACATCTTAGGGATTTGCTAATACATATTGATGTCTGTGCCTAAATCACAAAAAAACCAAAAGATCAATTATGAAACCCCAAATCAAAAACAAAACATTTATGAAGAAAAATACTGGAACTTACATTGACACTTTGACATGGGTGTATCTTAGAACTTTGACATTCAAATTGGTAACAATTTTCTGATTGAAAAGTTCAAGGGCTTTCCCATTGACTCTTTTGATTTCGAATGTGCAAACTGAAGATTCACAATTGAAGGAGAAACCCCAAAATACCTACGAGGCTATTCTTGCCAGTGGCAATTTGCCGCTTGATGGCGTGAGTCGGGGTTGAGGCCAATTGCAGGAGAACAATGTAGAACTTAGGGGGTGTATTCAATTGAGACTTTTAGAGATTTTGATGAACTTTTTTTAAGTGACGACTTCTGTGGATTTCGTGGGTTTTTCATTGATTTGTATAGAATTAGTGAAAGTCTTTCGTAAACTTTTATAAACTTTTGTAGAATTAAAAAAAAAATTTTAAAGACTTTCATTTGAAATAGAATTCACGTGGATCCAGTGCAATAATATGAAATTCTCACATGCAAGGTTGTAGTTCCCACAATTTTTATTCTACTTCCCCTCCTCATATAATTAAAAATTATTTTAAAAGAATAAAAATTTAAGACTTTAATTAAATAAATAATAATCAAAATTATACATATATACATGATAAAAAAATTTAATATTCAATATTATTAATATAATATACTTTTAAAAATAAATATAAATCAATTTGTTTAAATTTAATTATAAATTTGTTATATAAAATTTTATAATTTAATAAAAAAAAGATATTTATAAAAAATGAATGGAAAAAATGTTACAAGAATCCAATTTAACCCCTGTTTGATAGTCATTTTTGGGAAAAATGATTTTTTTTGATGTAATGGATGATGAATATGTGGTTGAAAAGGAAGAAAAAGTTATTGATGTGATGAAAAATATTATTTTATTGAAAAATGTGTGATTGAAAATGAGAATAAAAAAATGTGTACCAAACAGGGGCTTAATTTTTTTCATGAAAAATAGAGATAAATGATAAGAGAGAGAGAGAGAGAGAGAAAATCAATAGGAAAAAAAAAATTAATCATACCTCTAATGTTCATAGAAGAAAAAAGAAAAAGAAATTCTAAAAATCTCCCAAAATCTCGTGATTAATGAGAGATAAATTTTGAGATTCTATGAGTACTTTTTTATTCAAAATTAGTAATCCAGAGACTTTTATAAAAGTTTCTAAAACTCATTAAAATTTGAATACCCCAAAACTTATAGAAACTTCTAAAAAGTTCCAATTGAATACACCGTGACTTTTAGAAATTTTTTAAAAATCTATAAAAAAAATTTATTGAATACACCATAACTTTTTGAGACTTTTTAAAAATTTATAAAATATTCAATTGAATACACTAATAAGCACTTTGGTTTTCTCTGTTTTTGGAAAATGTGAGATGAATCGTATGTATCTGATAACTGATGTTTCATTTCCAATTCTTAATAGGCTGCATGTTTTTTTTTTTTTTTAAAAAAGCCCAACTAAAGAAAAAAAAAATTTAAAAAAAGGCCCAGGAACACTATTTTCTCCCCCGTTTTGCTTCTTCCCTTCAAATTCACTATGTTTGCAATACTACAACTGAACTCCGGTGCCCAAGCTTGTAAATTTCAACAGATCCAGCACGGGCGATCGCGCTCTATCGTCGAGTCCGGATCCGCCACTGCATGTGCCTCAAGAATCAGAGATTATAAACTCAACTAATTATTTCTATTGAACATTGTAAAAGAGATATATAGTTTCACTAAAAGAAAAACTTCATATTATTATGGTAATGTTCTAGCGAACAATAGAAATTTCAATATTAAAAAATTGAAATTTTTAACTATCTTTTAACATCACTTTAGCAAGCAATTTCTAAACACACGGTATGCAAACAATATCGAAACTTCATTACCTCGTTTAACCGCACAATTGAATCATCATCAAAATATGATAAAGCTGCTCATTCAATTAAACTCAGGATTTATCGAGCAAATTCATTGTAGTCTAAAAATCAAAATATGATAGAGAGTGACCATGTAGAGTACCGTACATTTTCATTCACAAACTGTAAATCTAGAAAAGAAACCTAGAATTAGAACCCAAAAAAGGGGGAAATGAAAAAAAAAAAAAAAAAAACCAAGAACGCTACATCTTTGAACCAAGAATATGAATCTTGGAACCAAGAACACAGCTGTGAAACTTGAAATACAAAAAATGAGCAGCAAGATGAGAAGATCTTCGAACCTATAATTGAACAGTAGAAAATATTTGAACCAAGAATTCATAAACCGTAGAAGACGAAACCTATAATGCATGGTCCTCATTTGAATCTCCAGAGTTTTTAAACCCATTTTAGAGCATGAATGACATTACTATGATCTGATCACCTCCAAAGGGGGCGTCAATTTAATTCCTTACTTGGCTAAAATATATGTGTCGCAAGTAGTAAACAGCAAGCAAGGGTCATTTCTCATAGAAGATTGTTTCAATTACATTAATTGCACAGAAGAAAATAAAAGGCGAAAGCACATAAATGGAGGGTTTTGGATTGATAAACAAAGTAAAACAATAACATGAGAATGAAAAAGATTCGATACTAGAAATGAAATTAAAATAAACAACGGAGGCGATTGATCAACAAAAGAGAGTGTGTGATCGGGGGAAAACTCTTTACCGCGCGAATGATTTTCCAATCCAATTTCACAAAAGATTTTTGTTCAAATGATTAACAACAATTCGAGAATAATCAAAAGCTCGACTACCTCAAACTCTCCTTAGATTTTAGTTGAATAAGATAAACTCGTTACTCAACCCTATTCATTAAACAACTGAGAATAAGCTCGCTAGATTTAATTTAACAAAAGTATTAACACGAGAGAGCCAAATTGAATTAAGCGCAAACAGGGTTTACTCACTTAAGTGATAATCCATATACATTCAATTGAATAGCAATTACGTACTACCGTCAATCGAAATGTACTTGCCACTAGATTTTAGTAAAAATAGCGATTACTTACTAAAATTTTCAAAATAGCAAATATTGAAATAACTCAATCATTTAGTTGCGCCGCTAAATAAAAAAAAACAATAAAAATAATGAACACAATAGATTAAACACATTAATCAAAAGAACTATCGAGCACAAATTAATTGAAAAATCATTTCTCAGGTTAAAATCACCCTCAACCACATCTAGGTTTAGCTATCCATAATATAATTACAAATAGCCAACAAAATACAACAACAACCCATGGATGAAAATCAAAGTAAAGAGAAGAAAAAGCTTATTGAAATGAAGAAAGTTGAATGGAGTCTTCAATGTCAAAGAGTTTCGTCTTCTTCTTCTTCTCCAAGAATCTCCAATGTAGTTGCAGGTTTTAGCTCCAGAATTTCTCCCTCTTTGGTCGGCTTTCTCCTTCAAAACTTGCCCTAAAAATGGTCTCAAAATGTCCTATTTATATTGTCTTGAAGGTAGGAGGTGGTTCGAGTAAAAAATGAGCCGAAAAGTGAGTTAAAATCACGTTTTAATGCTACCCGGGAGGGTGGCGCCCAGAATTCTGCTTGTTTTTGGATTTCTCGGCGCCATGGTTGCTGCATCTTTTATCTTTTTTCTGTTTTTCACTCCTTTTTCAAGCCACAATTCACCCTTTCTTCCTCCTCCAAGTGATAGCCATTTATGTCAATCTTGAGATCATTGCAACTTCAATTTTTTTGGCTCATTTCACGCTTAAATTTCTTCCTAATCATCGCTCAAACCGGGGTGCCACCTAAATGACAAAAATAACAAAAATAAACAATAATACACAAAAGAAAACTCACAAAGATATAAGTTTAATGGTATAAATAAGTGCAAAACCCGCACTTATCATGATCCAAAATAGAATCACAACATTTAGCAAAATGAAAATGAAAATCAATTATATCAGATTCTTGTTGTTGTTGCGGCCATTACCATCGTCGTTTCCATCACGTCAACCCCTTCTAGGTATGTGAATCCATTCTTCATACCGCTACATTTTGAAGACAAGAAAGTTTACGTAGAGAGAAAAGGTGGCAAAAGTAGAATATGTGATGAGAGAATGAGAGATGGTAAGAATTATGAGGCATCAAAAGTTGGTAAAAAGGGAGGGGAGGGGTGTGTGTGTGGAATATTTTTATGATAGCGACAGAGTGAGTATTAGAGGGTTGATCTTCGGGTGCTCATGGTACATCATGTGTTTTCCTTATTATTGAACTCTTGCACAAATTATGTTTCACGTGATATCATTAACAAGACCCAATTTTATTTCTAATCCGAATTCATACGAAAAACAAGCATTTAATCATAGGATTACTATACATAATTGCACACGCCATAAATATTTTTCCTAATATTTATTGCCCAGTGTATTACATAAAGGAGTCTCTACAAATAAGCAATTTATGTCTCAATGGTGTGCAAACATTAAAACAAACATAATTAATGCATAAAAACGCGAGAATTAACTAAAAACGATAAGTTTTGAATTAAAAACTAAAAATCAACAAGTTTTGTCATCCATTCAATACATAAAAATATCTAGCCTAACATTGCCATACGAAAATCACACAAAAGAATAAGAAAATATATCACCCGAGACTAAGAAACTTGGGAAGAACGTGAAAATTTCAATTCTTCGCTTGAAACTCGACCCTAGACGATGCAATTCGCTCCTTGAATGTAAAAAATCTCTCTTTTCTTGCTTTCCCATGAAAAAAATTTGCCCTCTTGTTCCAGACGTGCTCTTCAATTTATAGACTGTCAAAAAGATTGCATTGAATTGTTACCAAAATTTAAACATTTAAAAAATATAATAATAATATTGAAGGATTTGCTCGTGATCTAGTATAAATGGATCAAACCTTTAAAATGTTATTCGTAATTAACTTATTTATATTTTTTCAGAAGTAAAAACTTGAAAAAAAAGTTGGTAAAATTTTCAAATTTGCTTTAAGAACAAAGTAATTAATACTAAACGTATTTTGGGCTCGCTTGACAATTTTTTTGCTTTTACTTATTATAGAAAAGCTTCTTGGTGAAGTTACTTTACACCAATTTCTCTTAAAAAGTTATTCTAGTAAGACAAAAATATTTCAGAAAATTATTCAAATATGTTCAAAAATAGTTTAGTTTTAGGGGGAAAAATTATTTTTCAATTATCCCGCTGGCTTCCATACTAACCAAAATTTAAAAAATCTACTTATTAAATTAATAATTTGAGTTGTTGATTTCAACATCCGGTAGAATCTTCCAATCAATAGCAAATACTTATTCTCCTAGTGGGGAATACTTGTTTGGTTTTCAATAGTCTAGTTAAAATTGTATGAAAATGAAATAAAAACATGATTAGCAGATGGAATCAATTTGTATGAAATAGAAACGTGATTCCCAGATAGTTGCAGGCAGTCCTCGTTGAGTTGCACTTCCTCGAACAAGTTCCAGAGCACTTGGAACTCCTCTGCAGGCTACATAACGTGTTCTAAAAGAAGAATCGTGCTACTTGAACAATTGCTGAAGTGGACCTTGTTTAAAACCCTATCTCTCCCAGCCCCTGTTCAAGTAGCATTTTATACTTAAAAGAATCTATATGATATTGTACTTTATCCTCATTGTCCCATTGATGAGCTGCCACGCTTGTAGTAAATCGATCTCCACCACTGCTTTTTACACCTAAGACTTCCACTGGGGCCCACTAAATATCTGACGGCTACCAATAATTGAATTGAATTGAAATTCTATTATGACGAGAATATAATTCCTAGTCTGATAGGCATATTAATAAAAACCAACAACTCAAGCGCCTATATATAGCTTGATAGCTTTAGATCTTGATTCTTATATTTACAAATACGATTGCTTATTACTGTTTTCTCTTTCGTTGACAATATGCTAATATTCTTAGAATTCTTGTTATTTTGTCTGCCTACTCTCGTAACATTATTTTTAATATTAGTTTATACTCTTTCATCAAAAGTGTCGATAGTGGCGGGGAACGTTTTCATGACAACAAATGCAATTGTTTTCATCTTTTAGGTCGAGAAGTATTAGGGAATGTTTCCTCTTCCTGTCAATAAGATATTAAAGATCCTATTAATTTATATTCCTACTTTCATAACGTTATCTTTCATATTTCTTTTTCACGTTTCACCAAAGAAGTCGAGAGCGGTGAATAATGCTTTGATAATTGCGTCGGTTAATTTTTTGCACCCTGTGGGTCGGAAAGTGCTCGGGAATATACTCATTTCCTATTGATAAGATATTAATGTTTTTGTTATTTTCTCTGCCTACTTTTGTCGTGTTGTTTTGCTCATTAGTTTTCCGCGCTTTGCGAATATTTTGATGATAGCATGGCAGCGTGAGTAATGGAGGATTGATCTTTGGGTACGTATGTCATGTAAATATTTCACTGTTTTCCTTACAATTTGAACCGAACACTTGCACAAAATATGTTTTTAGGTAATAAGCTGTGATTTATGATTATTATTATTATATAGGTTAGGTGGCTTCGGTACAACCTTTTTCTGAACAAAGACTTTCTACCAGAATAAGGTAAAGGTAGTGGTGTCAAGATGGGCGAGTCGTCCGGGCCCGCACGGAGGCGAATTGGCCCACAATTCGGCTCGTTAATCGAGCAGACCGAATCACAGGCCTAAACTTTGAAAAATCGGGCCAGTGGTTAAAAAAAAAATTAAAAATCTGCTACAGGCGCGAATTTTTTTTTTTTTTTCCGTTAGAAAAGTACTGACGGTCACTTTTTTCCTATAAATTGTGTATTTTTTGCTTTCATTTCATCTTGTAATTTTTGTGCAAAATTTTCTATTTTCTCTTACAATCTACAAGTTTGAAATCTCTATTTTCTCATTCTCAATCTCTCTTAATATTTTCAGCAAGTATTTTTAATATTTAGTATTTTGTGTTTCTTTTCATTTTATTATTTTAAAAATATTTGTTAACGTGTTATGGATTTTTACGATTTTTCTTTAATAAATTTCAATTTACATGATAGTTGTTCTCCAATAAATTTAGAAGATGATAATGATCCAAATATTGGATCTTCTCAACAGCGAAAGAATAAAAAGCAGACATAAGATGTTTGGGACATCTTTATAGTAAATGAATCAAATAAAAAAGCAATATGCACTATTTGCAGAAAGGCTTATGCATGGATTAAAGGTCAAGGTACGGGCACATTGCGAAGACACAGAGATAAACACATGAATGAAAGAGGGCATTTAGATACTAAACAAGCTCAAATTACTTCTTTTACTAATACTAGTGGATCAGTTATTTTTTCTAATTTTTCTTATTCGCAAGATCGAATGAGAGTAGGAATGTCTGAATTTTTGACAGTAAGGGAGATGCCTTTTACATTCGCGGAAGATCAATACTTCGAGGAGTTTATGCAAAAGTATGTTCAACCCGCTTATTGAACTGTAAATATAAATACTACTCGCTCAGATATCTTGAAATTATTTTATACAATGGCTGAAAATTTAAAAACTGAATTTAAGAACTTTGATGGAGTTATGTGTTTTATATCTGATTGTTGGCCCTCTTATACTTACCTTCTTCACTTGTTGTTTTCACTCCAAATTAAAGATCTTATTTTTCAGTAATTATCAAAGATTTATCATTTCCCAGGCTAAAACGATTTTTTTTTTTAGTATTTGTACTTTAATCCTAACAACTGGAAAATAACTAATGGAATCAAAATTATATAAACTTCACACGTGGGCCATATTTCATATATTTTGGAGTGAAAACAACAAGTGAAGAAGGTAAGTATAAGAGGAAATTACACCTCTTACTCCTTTTATTAAAAATATCTCACTTTTACAATTAAACTTTTTTTTTTTTAATTCCAATAATACTATAATAAGCTAGTAAGAATAATAAACAATAAGAATTACCCTCCGTGTACAAGGGGGGTCTTACAGGGGCGCTACAGGGCACTCATTATAGAGGAAATTACAAGATACCCGATCTTTAAAGATGACTTTTCAAAAATCAGGTACCAAGTTTAATTAATCATAAACCAGGTACTATAATTATCCCCACCACACCCAAACCCTAACTCACTTCCCTTTTCTCATTTCTCGTCTACATTTCTCCAACCACCACAACCTCCATTCTCTTTCTCTCTCTCTCTACAGTCCCAGCCCCAGCACCTACTAGCGAATCGTCAGTGAAATAATCAGCTTTACGACGGCGGAATGACAGTGCGTGATTTGCAGAAGCAATATTTGCCCCTGGTACTGCTGTAGTTTGTCTCCCAGCACCCACACGCGAATCACCGGCCAGGAGAGCGATTCGTCGAGAGTTGCAGCGGTGAAATAATCAGCTTTGCGACGGCGGAATGATTGTTTGTGATTTGCAAAAGCACTATTTGCGAAGCAATATTAGCCCCTACGCTGCTGTTGGTTGGAAAATGGTGGTTGTGGTGGTGGTACGTAGTGGTTCTGGTGATGGTGATGGTGTTGTTTGGTATTTTATGTGGCGGTGATAGTGTTTGTGTGGTGGTGGATCTGGCGGTTTGGGTGGGTTTTACTGAATTTGGTGGTGGTAAGGGGCGGCGATGGTGTGTTTGTGTACATATTTCATGACTTGGCTGCTGAAGGGCATGGTGAGTTGGTGCCGGTATGGACGTAATCACAATGGTTATACATGTGTCACTGCACATTTTATTGATAATAATCGGTTACTTCACAAAAGAATTATGATTTTTCGCTTACTTGAATATCCACATAATGGAATAAATTTGGGTGAGAATTTATTACAAATTTATAATGAATTTAATGTACTGAGCAAATTATTTAGCATTAGTTTTTATAATGCTAGTGCAAATACTGCATGTATTGAATTTTTGAAAATGACACTTATTCCATCATTTGACTCTAAATTATTTCATATGAGGTATGTTTGTCATAGATATAATTTAGTAGTGTAAGATGGTTTAAAATTAATAACACCACAAATACATAAAATTAGAGAAGTTATTAACTACGTTTCTTGTTCAGATTCTAGATAACAAGAATTTGAAAAAATTTGTAAAAAATCTTGGATTGAAGAGAATAAAATTTATTGGTGATATTTCAAATAGGTGGAATTCAAGATTTCTTATGTTAAAATCGTGTGTTGGTTATACAGATGTTATTAATGCTTTCGTTAATTCAAAACAACAGCAATTTCGTATAGATGATTCTGATTGAAAAATTGCATTTAAAATCATGAATTTTTTGAAACCATTCTATAAGGCAACAAAAATTAGTTATGGAGTTTATTATCCACAAGTAATCTTGTGCTTTTACAATTTGTTGAAATTGCTCATCAATTTTCAAGTTATAAAGACGATTCATTTTTCTATGATATTGTTTGTACAATGGAGAACAAGTTTCGAAAATATTACGAAAATATGTCAATGATTTTTTCAATTGTAGCTGTAATGGATCCTCGTATTAAATATTTTGGAGTTCAGTGTGCTATGGACCAACTTTCTAAAACTTTATTTTCAATATAACTATTACAAATCGAGAAATAGAATTTTTTATTAATGAAATGTACAATAGTTATTTTATGAAATATGGTAATAATGAAAATGTTCCTTCTAATACAAGTTCTGCTACAGTTTCTAGAGGTAAAAGTTCTTTCTTTTCCCTAATAGCCAAGAAACGCAATGTGTCTTTTACTTCAAATACTAATTCATTTTCAAATGAGAATGTTACACCTGTTGAATTAGAAAGATATTATCAATTTGATCACTACAGTTTAATTCCACAAGATGAGGTTGACACCTTAGATATTTTGCAATGGTGGAAGTTAAATGAACGGTCATATCCAATATTATCAAAAATGGCCCAAGATCTACTAACAGTTCTAGTCTCAACAATGGCATCGGAGTCTGTTTTCAGTGCAGGTAACAGGGTGCTAGATGAAAGAAGATCAAGACTTAAAGAAAATATTTTAGAAGTTCTCATTTGCGTGAAAGACTGGTTATTTGCAGATAAAAGAATGCAAGATAAAATTGTTGACGATATTGCTCAAGACTTTAAAAATCTTATCATAGATGAATAGAATCTGATTTGTAATGACGAAATTATAGTTAAGCAGGTGTCAACCTAGTTAACAACTATTTAATTTGTCAAGTTATGCAAAATATTGTTCGAAAAATTGTAAATTTTTATGTTATTGATGTAAAATTTATCGAAAAATAAATCAATGTAAAATTTATTTTTATGTAACTTTTATGTTATCGATCTTCACTCTAATTATAAAATTTATTGTTTATCATTTATTTTTTAAGTGACAATTTAAAAAAAAAAAAAAAAAAAAAAAAAAAAAAAAAGGCCCGACCCTCGCAGGCTTGCGATCCGGGTGGGGTCACTTATTTTTTGCGGTCCATGCCGACCCAGCTCGTAAAGCCAGAATAACGCGGGTCTTTTTTAAAGCGGGATGTGTACGGGCTTTTTAGTATGCGGGTCAGTCCAACCCGTCCCACCCATTTTGACATGTCCAGGTGAAGGAAGACACGTCAAAAATTTTGATTTTGATTTTCTTTTTCTTTTATTTTTATTTTTTAGTGTAGCCAAACAAATTTTTAATAAAGGATTTGTTTTCTCCGAATATATTGAATTTCACTTGATAAATCTTGAGTTAGATTGAATGAACAACTTTATAATATCTTGACAATGATTCAAATTGTGCGCTTAAATGACATTACGAAGTTTCGCTATTGTTCATATATTGGATTGTGATTTGCTTTACACATATAATTAATTAAAAGTACCCCCAAACATACTCTTTATTGGCTGTCATTGGCGAGAAATTCACTGAACATAAAATTCTGAAAAATCTTGCCATGTACTTTTAGTCCACATATGTATTTTTAATATAACCCCAGCTAATAAGCGTAGGGTATGGTCTAGTCATCAAAATTAAGTCAGTCCAATTCGACCAGGTTCATTTCATGTTTGTGTGATGAATTAAATAGATTTCGTATAATTAAGAAATGTAGAAATAAACGTGTTTTATAATGTTGAGTGCCTCAAGAGTCATTCATATAAAAATTTACGGATTTACGTGTATGTTATAGGTTTCAACAAATCCTATAATGAAAGTCGAGATATGTATAAATTCAAAAATGAACTAGTCTTTATTTTAATAATTTAAAGTTCGTAGTCGCATAATAGCTTAACTACTTATCACAAACCATTAGGAGTCTTACTTTAAATTGAATCCGCGTATTGGTTGAATTTTGTAAGTTGATTGCTCGAGTCAAACCCTAGACTAGCCGGATAAAACCATTTTGTGTCAATTCAATCCCTAAGTTCACTTATTTGCAATACAAAAATGCTCTTGATATGAATTCTTCAAGACTAATATTATCAATCACAAATAGACATAATTACTAATTTAGGCTGTAGTGATTCTCGATATGCATTGTTTAAGTATTAAAATGTAAAATAATTTCATTAGACAATGGATTACGGGATTCACTACCACTTATTATCTCTACTAATGATAACATTACTCATTTTACAAATATAGTTAAATCCACAAAATGTGGAAGTTTTAAAAGAGTGAAACCTCAAATTACTTAACCTTTCATTTCTTACATTTTAGCCTTCAAATAGTTTGAAATCCTCAAATGAATTTCAAATGGGTTCACCTCCAAATTAAAGATCTTATTTTTCAGTAATTATCAAAGATTTATCATTTCCCAGGCTAAAACGATTTTTTTTTTTAGTATTTGTACTTTAATCCTAACAACTGGAAAATAACTAATGGAATCAAAATTATATAAACTTCACACGTGGGCCATATTTCATATATTTTGGAGTGAAAACAACAAGTGAAGAAGGTAAGTATAAGAGGAAATTACACCTCTTACTCCTTTTATTAAAAATATCTCACTTTTACAATTAAACTTTTTTTTTTTTTTAATTCCAATAATACTATAATAAGCTAGTAAGAATAATAAACAATAAGAATTACCCTCCGTGTACAAGGGGGGTCTTACAGGGGCGCTACAGGGCACTCATTGTAGAGGAAATTACAAGATACCCGATCTTTAAAGATGACTTTTCAAAAATCAGGTACCAAGTTTAATTAATCATAAACCAGGTACTATAATTATCCCCACCACACCCAAACCCTAACTCACTTCCCTTTTCTCATTTCTCGTCTACATTTCTCCAACCACCACAACCTCCATTCTCTTTCTCTCTCTCTCTACAGTCCCAGCCCCAGCACCTACTAGCGAATCGTCGGTGAAATAATCAGCTTTACGACGGCGGAATGACAGTGCGTGATTTGCAGAAGCAATATTTGCCCCTGGTACTGCTGTAGTTTGTCTCCCAGCACCCACACGCGAATCACCGGCCAGGAGAGCGATTCGTCGAGAGTTGCAGCGGTGAAATAATCAGCTTTGCGACGGCGGAATGATTGTTTGTGATTTGCAAAAGCACTATTTGCGAAGCAATATTAGCCCCTACGCTGCTGTTGGTTGGAAAATGGTGGTTGTGGTGGTGGTACGTAGTGGTTCTAGTGATGGTGATGGTGTTGTTTGGTATTTTATGTGGCGGTGATAGTGTTTGTGTGGTGGTGGATCTGGCGGTTTGGGTGGGTTTTACTGAATTTGGTGGTGGTAAGGGGCGGCGATGGTGTGTTTGTGTACATATTTCATGACTTGGCTGCTGAAGGGCATGGTGAGTTGGTGCCGGTGTGGTGGTGATGGTGGAGACTGGCGGTGGCCTCTCTGGTGCTACCAAGTAAATTCTAGCACGGCGACCGTGATTGAGCTCATTGCCAGATGGGCTGGATGTGGTTGTGAAAGGAAGTTTTGGTAGTTGGCTGCTGAGGGCATTGAGTTGGTGTTGGTGTGGTGGTGATGGTGGCGACTGTGGCGGTGGCGTGGGCGGTAGTGGTGGTGATGTGACCAATTATTTAAAGAATATCTGTGACCAATTATTTGGTCGATTTGTGATCAAGTATCAACTATTTTGAAAATTTGTGACCAACAAATAAACTGTGACCTCGAAATAAATTGTGACCTAAAAATTTGGTAACTTGTGACTTAAAAATAATCCGTGATCAACAAATTTGAAAGTATGTGATCAATAGATGAACTGTGACCTATAATCTGTAATCTATAAAAAAATTTGATTTGTGACCTTGAAATAATCTGTGACCTGTAAATTTTTTGATCTGTGATCTCGAAATAATTCGTGACATATAAATTTTTTGATTTGTGATGTCAAAATAATCTATGACCTATAATTATGTAACTGTGGTCGTTAATTGTATAATTTTGATTTTATTATAATTAATTAATTAAATATTTTTAATTAAAAAATAAAAATCTGATTTTTGCATTTTGACAACTTTAAATATGGAAATTGAATTGTGCATACTCAATGCCTTAAATGTGAATTCTTCCCCTCATTGTACCGTGGGCCCCGACCCCCCATGTATTTTTAAAAAAAAATATGGCAAGCCCTACCGTGTGAGTGCCCTATAGCGCCCATGCACATGAAGCGGGGTTCAAACAATAAATCACCTCCCTCCAACGCTAAAAACATTAAGGGTGCGTTTGATTGCGAACATAAAATTTGTATGAAAATAAAATAAATTATAGATAATTGAATTGTCTAGTACTTATTTCTATGAAAATTATTAGTTAAATGTGTTCGATTGATTTAGTTTTTAATTTAGAAAATATTATACTTATCCATTTTTTTTTACACCAAAGTTAACTCATTTTAGAGCAATGTAAATTACATTACAAATTTGAAAATTTTGATTACGATGTGAACCAAAATAAATTATTCGTTTCGGTTCGAATCATGTTCACATCTAATTATTGTTAAAGATACCAAGCTTTCTAAGAAGTGTAGAGACTTAGGCCTTGTTTGGTACCCATTTATCTTCCATAAAAATGAAAAATATTACTTTTATCCATCACATCCAATCACCATTTTTTACTTTATATCTCTTGTATGGAGTCATAACGACTATATTTTTCATTCTCATTCTATAAAAAATAAAAATCAAACGGGACCTTAATTGTAATTAAAGAATCTCGTGCCTCGAGGATTATTTGTAGTTCTATAAATTTTGTTTTGTGCCTTAGAAGTTAATTGCAAAATTTGGTAAGTTAGAGAGACCAATTTGAAATTTTGCAATTTTAGGAACTAGAGTGCAAATATAGCAATGAAAATTTATTAATCTAGAAAATAAATGTTTTTATATTGAAATAAGGTTGAAGATACAATACAATGTAAATAATAAAATCGATTGTATGAATATATATAATTACTCAAAAGAAAAAAAAAATTAAAAACTTTTCCTGGCATTATCACCACATTCAGCCAAACCAAATATTAAATAAATGAAATGCAGCGATTGAATCCTTTTCGCTCATCCTAAATCCCAGCGTCTTTCCAAGAACGTATAATCCGAAGAAAACCCTTTCTCAAAATTCAGGAAAAGTTAATCTGATGTGCCGGTGATTGGATTCGTACTTAGATCACGTAGCCGTCCCCAAGAAGTCCTAGATCCCTACATTTTATAATTGGTTTTGTTAAGGATCTGTAAGTTTTTAGGGTTTTTGAGAGCCACCATGGTGGGCAGTAAGCAGCCGATTGAATCAGCAGCAGTACCACCAACACAGAAGGTGACAGCATCAGCTGAAGAAGAAGCGCTTAAGAGAAACACTGATTGCGTTTACTTTCTGGCTTCTCCTTTAACTTGCAAGAAGGTTGCTTTTATATTTTTTGTTACTAGTATCTTTTGTTGGAATTATTTATTTTGCTACGAGTGTGCGTGAATGAATTTATATAGATTTTCTGCATGTTTTAAATCTTTTCAGGAGAAATATTGAAATTATTGGTTAGGATCTATGAATTTCTTGGGGATTTGGAGTTTTTTTATCAAATTTTTGTATATGAAATTATAGGATTACGTTAGGTGTTGGATTATGTGAGGTTTAGTTTCATTCTTGAAAATCTCCACAATTTTGCTTGATTTCTTCTCTTTTTAACTCTTTTAATTTATAAGGTTATAGATTATGTATGCTTTTGTTATATTAATAGATTCTTTTTGCTGGTTTTTTAAGAACGATTTTCAATTTCTGACATATAAGATATATAGATCTCTCCATCCATCCATCCACACGCACTGATGTATCTTAAAATATATGTGGGCCGCTTGTGTGCATCTGTGTATTATATATTTATGTATATTTGCTAGGGTTTGTGAGTGTCCGTGTTTCTATTAAGAAAGTGCTGGTGTTTGCGGTTCAATTCTTGGAATGAAATTCCATTATATAAAGTTTATATGTTTCTGGTTTAGGAAAGTTTTCATGTTCGTGATATGATTGCATATTTGGGAATAAAAAACACTAAATTTCGGGAAGGCAGTTAAAATGATGGTTTAGTTTCAAAATTGATTAATACAATGATTGATCTTAAATTAGGTTGTGGATTGCTCAGAAAAACATACTGTGCTGTGTGTATTTTTGTTCTTTTCATGAGTTTGGTGGTTTTGTCGCATTTGCCGGTTATGCAGCGCATTAATTGTTCCAGCATTCTGCTCACTGGTGTTTTTTGCTTTCCACGCGTGAAGCGACTGATTTGGTTGTATGTTCTCGTCCCAATTAAGGGTGACATGGAATTTGGCTCCCTGGTGTCAGTATCAGTTATTATTGCCTACAGAATGATAGGCAATGGTTAGAAATTTCTTTCCTTTGACCACCACATCACTTATAAATAAAATGAATACGACAGAGTAAGCCCATTACTTTAGAAATTTCTTCCAAGAAATAAAATTTGCTGAAATAACAAGCAATACTGACCGCGATTATAATTTTTCATCTTTTTATCTGACTATTAAGAATCTTATATGTATTTTTTGTTAACCAGAAATATTCTTTTCAGTTCAATGATTTCTTTGGCTTTCTTTCCATCATGATCAAATAGTTGATGATGTTTAGTGGATCAATACATTATTGTCCACTTGCACAAGCATATGTTATTCCATGCTGCGGTCAAACAAATAATTACATTGCACTTATTTTTGGCAACAGGGAAGTGAATGCGAGTATCGCCATAGTGACATTGCAAGGGTAAACCCAAGGGACTGTTGGTTCTGGTTACATAGTAATTGCCTGAATCCGAAGTGTGGGTTCCGCCATCCGGTGAGTCTTCTCTTTTTTGGCAGAGATGGTATTATTCTATTAGCTCTGTGATTAAGTAGACTGATATCATGCAAATATAGATTTGATATTGTATTTGGTGATATCACTGTTCTCAACTCTTGGTTTTTATTATTTGCAAAGAGGGTATTGATCTTCTTTTGTTCTTCAGCCACTGGATGGACTGTTGGGGACACAAACTCAAACTTCTGCTTTGTCTGCTGTACCTTCATCACAGGCTGCCTCTACACCTGCTCCACATGTTCCAAATGCCTCTGGTAAACAAGGGGTGCCCTGCATATTCTTCCAGAAAGGATACTGTTTAAAAGGTGACTGGTGTCAATTTTTGCATGCACCAAATTCTGTGAGTAACAAAAACACACAGGTGCCAGGAATGTCTACTGCTGAGCCTGCATCTTTCAAGAATACTTTTGGTGGACCTGAAAAGTGCACACAAGAAAAGGTCCCGTCAAAAACTGGAGAAAAATCAGTCGAGTTACCTTTGCATACAAAACCAGCCACGAAAGTAGAACCTGCTCCAGTGAGGAATGAATTTTTTGTAGGCAAAAAGACACTAACGAATTCAGAAATGAATGAAGAGCTTTCTGTCTACAGACCAGCTAGTATTTCACCTGCTAATAATGGAAAGCAATCCAGCAGGACTATCTGTGTTCAGCAGTCTCATCCAGTGGATGAACATGGTAGTATGAACAGTAAGGATGCAGAAGAATTTTCGAGAGAGCCCTCCCCTGGTTTTGATGTTCTGGTGGATGATGAACTGAGAGATTCTGATTACTATCCTGGAGAAGATCAGTATGGAATGACTGGGGATCATGAAGGCAGGAATGAATATGACATTGGGCATTCTGCTGATTATAATTCAATGGTTGATGTTGACCGTGATATATATCGTGATCCTCGTGGTTATGACTCGTATGAGCGCACTCAAGGTCAGTATGCTTGGGAGCAGCACAGGGCCTCATCTGAGAGGATGTCAGGAGGGTCTGCTTTCCAGAAAAGGAGACATGCTAGAGTCAATGGCCCCGATCTAGTTAGTGAAACAGATCTAAGGAATCATTTATCAAAGCACAGAAGAAGTAATGGTTTGAGGTCTGTCATCAGTCATGAATTTACACGTGACAGATATGTTGAGGATCAAGGATACAACGTTTCAACTATGGAAGCACAATATTTGCCCCCACGTGAGAGTTCTCTTAGTAGTCGCCTTCGAGGAAGGATAAAGCTTCCAGGGAGATCTTCTCCACTTGATGGAAGGGACTTGCACGTTGATAGGGAAATAATCAGGGGAACAGATCATGGTAGATCGTCTTCTGGAAGGACACAACAGTCCTCTCACCAAGGAAGGCTTCGAGACAGAATAAAGGGAGAGGAAGATGATTTTAATGTTGGCGAGAATAGTAGAGGTGTGAACTTAAGACGAGAGGGTGAAAATATTACTGACTTTGCTGGTCCAAAAAGTCTTGCGGAGCTTAAAAGCAGGAAAAATGGTGAGACTAGTGAGCAGCAATCACTTGGGAAGAGAAAACACTTGATGCTTGATGGTTATCAACAGCCATTTGAAGGGCATAGGCCTCTGGAAGAGATTCTGAAGCAGAAAAGGTGTGATATAGCCGCCTCAGGTAATAATAAGGACAACAATCAAAAGGAAGAAGGAATGCGGAAAATGAAGAAAATTACTTCGACTGTGGAGGATCAGCTTGCTCTTTCCTCAGCACCTGTTAATGAGGATTCCAAATCTGCATCAGGTGATGATGGAGCAGAAAAGGACAGATTAAGTGATGCTAGAGAGCTAGAAGCTCAAGATGGAATGATAGTTGAGGATCGGTTGGATGACCAAGAACATGATGCATATAAGCAGAAGGCTGGTGCATCCGATTATGAGCAAGTGGTTGGAGAATATTATGATGACTTAGATGAAGGTGAAAATGGAGATGCTGAAGAGGAATACCCTGATGATGAAGATGGAGACGACTTTGCAAAGAAGATGGGTGTCATGTACTCTTGAGAAGGATAATGTTGGATTTATGGTTCTTGCTGTCAATCCAATTTATTTTGAAGCTTTGAAGGCTTTTTCTTAATTTGCTATGTTTGCAAATTCAATTTTTTTCTCTACTGATTTTGGGCTTAGAAGTAGAGAAATAAAACTTTCTTCTATGTATCATCTTAAACTTTTTAGAGGTCCGTCTTTAACTGGATGATACTTCTCTTCAGTTGTATGGTTTTGGATAGTTAATGATCTTCTTTGTCGCTTGAAGATCAATAACAAAATATTGTTTCTTCCATACATAGTTGTTGAGGCTGATGATTTAGCCAATTTTGATTTTTAGATTTTCATCGTCGTTTTTACAGATCTAATAACTGATATAGACTAATAAATGATTTATAACGTCGGTTATTTCTTTTGAATGTATATTTACTTTTGACGAATTATTATATGTGTACATTAGAGTTTACATCATGATATACATAATGTTTAAGTGGTATTTCATCATTAGACACCAAGATGTAAATCGTACATGTAGTAAAACCCTCTTTTGACATGTTCTACCCCGCAAGAGGATGTTTTTGTTTTGTGTTTTGAGAATGTAGGTGCTGTCATTTTGTATTTTTTTCGTTCACTTTCATTAAAACACACACATAAATTAGAGACATATCTGGAAATTTATATTATTACACCAACAATTAACTGATTTCATGAAGATTTTTTTTTCTGTGACTAGATTAAAAGATCGAAATATTTCACTATTTAAATTAAACAAAGTGGAGCATGTAATTCAGAAAACAATAAAGAGAACGACGTTAATATGTGTTAGAGAATGCAATTGGAATAAAATGAACGCTTCAAAGGGAATCAGTTTGAGAATTTTGAAAAAAAAAAAAGAGTCAAATGGTTATCTTCAAAAACATGGTATTCGAATAATGCAATAAATCTTCGGAATTCGCTGACCTTGATTTTTGTATGGGGTGACGACTGACGTGATCAACAGATTTTGGCTCATCTTGTGTTCACGTAAGCTTTTCTCCTATACATTTGAACAAATCATAAGTTGCACGTGACCTTCTCGTGTGGTGGAGGAGGTTATCCAAAGCACTCCGACGACCAAATCAGGGTAATAGTATGTTGGGTGTGAGATGTGCAAAAGCGTGAGCCACTAAGTAAAATGGGTCGAATCAGGGAGTGCTAAAGACACATACTATCGATTCTATTTAACCCATTAGGACTGAGCATATCTCCCGAATCGAAATGAATCGAACCTGACCCGAACCGAATCAAGCGGTTCTTCGTAACTGAAATATCCGAACGAGTATCTGAATCGAGAACCGACGGGTTCGGTTCGTTTCTCGGTTCTAGACCCAGAACCGAATAAGAACCAAATTTTTTTAAAATTTTTTAATTTTTATATGAGAAAGATTAAATTATTTTAATTTTAAAAATAAATTAGCAAATATAGAGTTTGCATTGAAGACGCTGAGTTCTATGAGAGCATTGAGACAGGTAATAAAATATATATTATATTTTTTCTTATTAAATCTTATTAGTTGAACAATATTTAGTTTATTTATGTTAGTTAATTGTGATTTTTTAATTTTTTTTTTAGAGTTTCTTAATATCTAGTATGACAAGTTAAACAATTGATGGTTAAATCAAATAGTTGGTAAGTACTACTGTATTAACAATATTTTAAAATATTTTATCTCTATGAGTCTATGACTTCTAATTTATGTTGATCACCGATATTTTAGTATTACTAATTTACTATCTAATTTTTGTTATTTGTATACATTGATAAATTAATTTTATTGGACAACTTGTTATTTATATGTTATTAAATTGAAATACGTTAATTTGTAAAAATTAAGATTAAACATGCCAGACTGTAATGTTATTATAAATGTTAAAAAAATTAATTATAGTATGGAACCGAACAGACCCAAACCGAATGGAACCGAACCCGAAAGGTTCCAAAATTACATTTGGACTCGACGGTTTCGTTTACTAACTACCCGAAAATTTTCGGTTCGATTCTCTTCAGAACCGAACCGGACCGAGACCTATAACCCATTGATAGATTTTTAAGATCATTAAAAGATTCTTTCTTCAATCTCCAATGCGATTTCTATTGAGTTGTAGATTTCAGGTCGGTAAAATTATACACAATTTGAATGAAATTATGACGGTTGAACCTTGCTACAATTTAAGAATACAATTCACTTCTACTGCTGTTAAGTAGTTATCAATTCAATTGAAGTTTGATGCAAAATGAACAAGATCTGCCAGTTTTTATTTGTGCCAAATCTCTTATGTGGTTTTAAAGAGTCCAAGATTTCCAGGCTGCAAGATTGGAGTACGCTAAAATTTCAAAGATTCCCATTTAAAGAGAATAATCACTAAATCATGCCTAAAAATGAATGTGAAATGGAGTTCTATCTCCAGATTACTCCCATAACATCCAAGTAGCTAAAACTACAAAAAAAGAAAGTAAAAAGAGGGACTGAGGCAATGGCTAAAGATCGGCATTGCTAAGCAGAATTCAATTTGGACAAAAAAAGAATACACAAGTACGAGCTTCTTAATCATCAACAAATCAAATACTCAAATGTTCTTCTCGAGGCAAGCTTTGAACAGTATCTGACCATCTTCCAGGTGAGTGGTCGCTACTATTCGAAGACACTTGAGCTTTTGCTCTTGCCTCTCTAATCATCCTCAAAACCTCCCCCGTCGCAGGACGGTTTTCTGGTGTAACTGAAATACAAGCCATGGCAATGTTCAAAAGTGCGCTGAGCTTTTCCTCAGAAGCCTCGTTGCTAGATGACGTAGGCTCATCGCCCGACTCTGTCTCTTCTCCACGTACTGATCGCACCCATTTAGGAATATCCGAGCCGTATTCTTCAACAAGGTCTTGAGAAGGAGTCTTTCCTGTCAGGAGCTCAAGGAGAAGGATGCCAAAGCTATAGATATCGGCTTGTTGTGTTAGTGGCCTTCGCATGTCATGACATTCAGGGGCTCGGTAAAAGTGGGAAGAAGCACTGGTTTCCTCAACGGAATCTATGTTTCTAAAAGGTGTTAGCCCGTAATCTGTGAGGCAGGACTCAAAGTCTGATCCCAAAAGCACATTTGATGATTTTAAGTTCCCATGAGTTAGACCAGGGTTCTGATGGATATAAAGCAGTCCAGTTGCCAAGTCCTCCGCTATTTTTAGGCAGGATGTCCAATGAAGAGGCTTTGAACCACCTGAAGCTCTTGATCCTGCAAAGTATTTACAGTAAATCATGCATAAAAGCAGAATTAATTAAACAATCAGTCTAAGACATGCCACGTTTTGTCTTTGAACGAAAATTTACCATTCATTTCTTAGAAATACTTGCATAATTGGCAAGCTTGTTTTAAAAAATAAATTTGCAAATATCTGCACTTCACTCTATTCAACTCTACATTTCAAACTCAGATCTAAAGATTAACGTTTTTGTTTTTTTTCCTTACTTTTTACCCCCAGTAAAAGTGAATATAGTTTGATTGGACAGCAAGTCTAAAAAGGAGGCTCACCAACTTTAAGGCTTCTTATGGAATCTCCCTTGAGTTCGAAGTCGAATTTTGTTATTTTTCGTGGTTTACATTGCTTGTGATATAACTTGTTCTTAAAACTGAAAACTAATATTCGTTTATTTTCTATCTTTTGTTACCTAATTATTTGCTTTTCCGACAGTGAATACCTAGTTGGTCAATTTGATAACTTTTACAGATCATAAAAGAGGACATTAAGGAAAGACATCCCTATTTCAGTACAACCGTACAAGTGATAAGTGCATTTCAATCATAATTCTTACTGTTCAGTTCCTTTAAGTAAACTGAGGCCAGCAACTACGTTTTATGCTGGAGATGCACATATCGAAATATTCAAATTCTTTTGTAAGTAATATTTTGAGACAAGCTACATTACTTTATGTGACTTGGTATCTTCTACAGAAGTTTTGATGTAGCATATCCTGAACATGACAAGTCTAACTGTTTAAGAAAAAACTTCACGTATACCAACATTGAGATTTAATCTCAAACCTATTCTAAGCAAACTGTACGAGAATAAGATGAAACATAGTATTCTTGCAAGAATTAAGGAACGATTTGCAGCAGAGTATGGAATATGATGGCAGAATGAGAAAAGTCACTAAAACTTCTTCATAATATACTAGGAATGCTATAATTTGTCAGAACTCTTACACCGAGTATATCAGGTGATGGAAATGGACATATAAGGAAATGACAGAATCACTGTTAGAAGACAATTTAAGTAAAAATATTACTTCACAAAATGACAGCATGAAAATGGAAAATACACCCATCCATTAGATGCTATTGAAACGTTCGTGATGCCAGCTTCAAGAGACACTTCTGTTCAACAGAAATGAATATAATACATGATGACAAGGTGCAATTTAAAGGGATTATATATTGGATTCATCTGAGATTCTGAGGCACGGTTCAAGATCAATGACCAAGCTACTTCAATAGCAAGATCAATTCTTCGATCCACTCTTCGATCCACTCTTTCCACCCCTTCAACGAAGATTATAACTTTCCGAAATATATTATGTAATTGAATAGAACAAACCAAAAACAAATTGAGCCAAAAACATTTTTATTGCAAGTGAAATGAAAAGGCTTGACCTGGAACATGTAGGATGAGAAACAAAAAGTGAACAAGGCTATATTTACGAGGCATTGCATTTTGCCCAGGAAATTTTAGCTGCTGTGACTGAAGACTAAGCCTTCGATTTACAAATTTATAAAATTTATATAGAGCAATATTAGTGGGTTCCAATAAATGTGTGGATAATAATGAGTAGTAGCTACGAATGTGTAGTTGAAATTAATGTTCAACTTTGACTAAATTTATAAACAATTTATAATTGTGTATCCAAACAGAGGCTATGTGATAACATCACTTACTGCAGTACCCAGAATAAAAAAGGTGAATCGCTGTAGAAATTCAATATTGCAAAATATGTTTCGTGATCATGAGGTTTCGTTTAAGATTCTAGTTAGTGCTACATCTGTAAAATTTAACAATTACAGTTTGCTAACAAAATTTATATTATATGGAAGCCTCTATAACAGATCATATTGATTTGACTAATTAATATCAGACCAGAAGTTTCCTTTGGAGTGATCAGGAGAAACACTTTCTACTTGCAATGAATAAGTTACTGCGGTCATCAACACATCATGCTAAAACACTCACTACTAAGAAATAAATGTGGGCTTATATGTTATTCACAGAAGGTAAAAATGCAGATTGAATCTGAAAAAGGAGAACGTACCATGAATGAGAGTGAAGAGGCTGCCATTGGGATAATAATCATAAACGAGCAGGCGTTCTTCACTAGCCTGGAAATAAGCTCTGAGAGGAACAAGGTTGGGATGCCTTAGTCTACCGAGAATTTCAATGTGTCTCCTGAACTCCTCCATCCTTGGACACCTGGCATCCTTTAGCCTCTTAAACGGTCACAATGAAACCCGACTCCATCACTGCTTTGTATGTGCTACCCATACTCCCCCTCCCCAATGTCTCTGCTGAAGCCTTCAACAAATCTTCCATACTATAGCTCATTTGCTGATCCCCTGGTCCGAGGAACACCAAGCTCCCTGGTCCCTCACCTCCTTGGTCCCACGAGAATCCCCCTTGTTTTCCCCCATTATCACCATCCCTACCAGCACTAGTTGTCCCTTCATCTACTCCTCGCGCAACCACCTTACTCTTCCTCTCCTCTTTCTTAGTTCTCTTCCTCAAACATGTAATCAGTAGGATAGCAAAAATGCACAACAGAAATCCACCAACACACGAAACAATTATAACAATAAGCTTCTTATTTCTCTTATGATTCGTCGATTTTTCAGTGGGTGGGATTAAAAAGGATGGACTAGTAGACGGACCAAAATAACACGGTTTTTGAATTTGTTCACCACATAAATCAATGTTACCACTGAATAAGGACCCATTAAATCTAACCAATGAATTTGTCACAGGGATTTCACCAGAGAGTAAATTATTAGACACATTAAAGAATCTCAAACTAGTCTGATTAAAAGGTGGAAGATAACCTGTCAATTGATTATCCTGCAAATAAAGAACATACAATCTGCTCAAAGCAACAAAAGACTGAGGAATGTGACCTGATAGTCTGTTACCAGAAAGAACCACTACTTTCAGGCGGTGCAGGACTGAAAGCCCAGCCGGGATTTCGCCGGAAAACTTATTATCATTGAGGTAAAGAGATTTCAGATTTGTAAGGCCAGAGAGTCGTGGAATTGACCCAGATAATGAGTTTTCTTTAAAGCTTAAAACCCTAAGCTGATCCAACTGATTCAGGATTTTCCCGTCCAGTGTGCCAGTCAAATTTACTGTTTCAACCACAAGCTTGATGACCCTTCCATTCATGCATTCTTTAACCCCTTCCCACTCGCAGAAATCAGTTCCTCCTCCCCATTGAAGAAAACCCAATGGGTCAATTACAGCCTTTAATGCAAGAAGTGCTTCTGCATCTCCTGATCTTACTTGTGGGAATGCAACGAACAATGACAAGAAGAAGAAGAAGAAGAAGGGGAGAGAGGGATTGCATTTCAACCACAAGGGAATAGCCATTGATGGAGGTTAATAATGACAGCTCTTAAGTCAACTAATATATCTCTAAAAATCAAATCTTGATTTCAAGATTTCCATAATTAAAAGGGAGACAAATGGTAATCAAACCAAGAAATTGGGGTTTTTTAAAAAAGTGTTGACGAGCAAAAAATGCTCACAGAATTTTGATGGCAGGCTGGATATATACAATACAAGAGACATTTTGCTTTTCTGTCTTTGCTTTTCATTTTGAGAAACCCATCTCCAGATCTAGCTAGCACTTTCAAAAGAGGGTACGATTATGTGAAATGACAGGATTAGTGTCTCTGTGCATCATTGGGACCGACTCGTGTCATTCTTATTAACACCTTACGTTTGACCAATACGATAATATGTTTTACAAGAAAAGAAAACACAGACCCCCAGAAAACAAAACAAGCTTAGAATGCAAAATTAGTAATAATAACTCTTCTTCTACACATCTTCTTCAACAATGGAGTTGCAGCAGAACCCAGTTTCTGTTTCTAAAAAGTAGTGGCCATTAAATTTTTCATCTTTTTTTTTTCAATTTCTCTCTCTAAGAAGTCTGTGCATTTAGTTTTTTCATCAACTTCTTGCTCATGGACATATGGGTGAAGCTTCACGTGAAATCAGCTCAGAGCAAATATATATCTATTTTCCTTTTTTTATGCTTCCCAAGACAATGATTTGTGTGTATACTCGGACTTATATGTATAGACTTGGCTGCTCAAACCATCTATTTAGCATTGGATCCCATGCTTACCATCCAAACATTAGGTATTTCACTGTTTTGAAGACAGCACAATTCTTTCTTATTTTTTCGAGAAAAAAAATATTATAAGATTGCACTGAAACCGAGATGCAACACGAGGTGATACAAAGACATGTTATTCTTTTTTTTAAAAAACATGATTTCATATTATAATAATTTTAATGTATCAATTTTTATTAAGAAAATAAGAGGCGTTGAGTTTGGTGGAGATGGTGAACTTTTTTTATTTATTTTAGTTGAAAATAAGGGGCTTCATCAAAAAGTTTCTCTGTTTTTAAAAAAAAAAATGACGATGGGTAGACTAGGACTCTACTAAAATTAAGTTGAAGATGAAGTTGTAACTTTAGGCAAAAGTTGAGGAGCATGGTGCAACTTTTTCTTATAGAATGAGAGCTTATCATGTTTCCAAATTGAGTGAGCTTTTGGAATTTTAATGCGCCAAGCCTCAATTTTTTGCTGAATCGTACACAAGACTCACATTAGGAAGAGAGAGAACATTTTTTTTAATCATTTTTTCACACGGATCCCACACAGCATGTGAGTATCTATCAAGAAGACGGTAAACCATTTTTCTGTACAAATGATTTCTTTTTCTTTTTTGCCACGATGGAGATATTAAGCATGCTTTTTGGAATTTGAATGTCTAGAAATGAAGTCTTAAATTCAACGAAAAGAAAATTGATAGCAATAGACATCTCCCGACCCAAACCCTGGCCGTCGCTACCTCTCATCCTGTCATCATCGTTATTCCCTCCACATAATTACCACGGACCACTTATTCGAAATATTTATGTGAGAAATAAATTTGCAATTTGTGAAATTTTCAAGTTGAAAACAATAGGAAAACATCTTTTACTTATCTTTACATTTATTTTCTATTAATGTTCATGTTGTGAATCTTACTACTACATAAAGAAAGTTGGTACCTAAAAGTTCTATTCCTAAAGGTTGAGAACTCTACATATAATTAGTGCGCAATATAAAATAAAATTGTATGTTATATTAAGAGTGTGTTTGAGTCACATTATTTTGAGATAATGTATTTTAGAATAGTAGATTGATGGAGAATATATGATTAAAAAAAAGATTTATGCTATTTGTATAATTGAATTTGACAATCCGGTTGTACAATCACTCACATGTGTCCCATGATTTTTTTACTTGTCGTGGTCCCCCATGTGAGTGGTTGTATAATCGAATTGTCAAATCTGATTGTACATGTAGCATTGCTCTTTAAAAAATGAGGAAAAGATTTGGTTTAATATTATTTTATTGAAGAATGTGTGATCGAAATGATATTAAATCACAGTTTTAAAATATATATATTTTTTTAAAGAACGTGGCTCAAACAGGACCTAAATAAATTTTAACATTTTTTTTCTTTTAAATAACCTTAACAAAATAATAAAGATTGGTGATTGTTTAGCCCTTGTTTGAGCCCCATTTTTTTCAAAATATATTCTTCAAGAGTGATTTGACTCTATTTCAATCATATTTTTAATAAAATAATATTATATGTAAATTAAAAAATATATATAGATATTTTTTTTAACTTAACACAGTTAGAATGGTCGGGGAGCAGATAGATCTAAAAATGGTGGGCATGACGTTGCAGCAAATCTACGGTTATGGACCCAATGGACCCTCCATCACAGTCATGCAATAATTTTGGGCCCCACCTAGTAGGGTTGTTGGGATGTCTTCATAGCCTAGTGAACCCGCCTTTGTTCAATAGAATAACTCATAATTCTTAGTGTACAGGGGAACTTGACAGGAGAGTTGACAGGTCTCTCATTGTAGCGCGAGCCCTCCTATGTATTAAAAAAAAAAAAATTAAGCAAGACCTACCTATGAGTGGCCTGACAGGCCCCTGTATAGGAAGAATCGCTCTATTCAATATTAATTGCTTCTGCATTTAAAGCAAAGAGTAATATTATTTATCTAGATATTCGATATTCATGGATCTTATATGATATTGAAGCCGCTGCTACATTGTCTAATGAAATTAAATGACATCTTTATAGTTGCTTAATCTCTAGGATTTCCCAAGTGTTAGTGAAGAAAGAAGCCTACTTGAAAAGACCCGTTAAAAATAAGATAGTGACTCCACATGAATCATGATCTTATAGACAGTTGATGAATAGCATTATTCGATACTTTTATCCATTCATCTTGAGTAATAATCATTATTAGTTTGTTGGGCATTGTTCAACGAAGTTGTAATGAATTTTTATTTATTGGATAATGTGATAGTAATTCACTACTACATAGACCGATGATATGGTGTATAAAATCTTGCTACATGTATATAAAAATTTACATAATAGTTTGTATAATGTTACATGGTACTCTATCATTAAACAATTTAGAATACAATCAGCTTTTTCATCAAATTATTTCTCTCTAGCTAATTTTTTGGCACATTACTGGACTGGACTGCCATTTATGTACAAACAGCATAATTCTAGTGTATAAGCTCGTTCCAACAAGATAAAACGAACCCCAAGGGCTCAGCCAAGCCCAAGGCAGCGGAGTAAGAGTTAAAAGATGTTTGGCGTAATTACTATTTTTCTTATAAGTAAAGAGAGATAAGTACGTCTACCAAAAAAAAAATGAAAATCTAACTAAACAAGCTGATTAAATTGATAAAGAAATAGTGAATCCCATCATTTCTATGGGCCATGTCTCTATTCCCCAATTCCTTCATATGCATGTTTATCAACCACTAACTAGGTAACAGAACTGCTCTGTTGTCCACGATAGGTAAATTTTATGTTGTTCACTACTATTTAGACATTGTCAAGTGTCCGACTTTTTAAACATGATCCTACTAGTCGGACACTTTCGGACACTTGGCACACACTCATTGTCGGTCGGCATACCTTATATTGTCCACTGTGGGCAACAAAGCAAAATCGAACTAGGTAAATGATTTCACATCTTTTCATTGAAAACATTCAAAATATTAAAACAATCGTGCTACATGTACAATGATGGTTGACAAGTTTTGTTGACAATCATGATTTGATATCATCATGTTTATCTATTTCAAAAGTTTCAAAAACAATTTTTTAAATCAACTGTCTAGATTTTGCCACATCAAACATTGTTAACAAATGCTGTCAATCATTATTGTGCAAGTAGATTAATTCATATTAAAATATGTTTTGAATTTTATATTACAAATTTTATATTATTTTCAAAAAATGCATTTTCAATAATATCAAGCCAAACAAGTTTAGAGTATTTTACAAAATTTAAAATAGCAAACTAAACGCCCCTAATATTCTCGGAAATGGGTCACGTAAAGAATGGCTAGGCAAGTATAATGACAACTTTCATTGCACAAAAATAAATGTCAATCTCCCTAATGAAGACAGGATCTCTAGAATTATCAAATAACAAACTCAAGACAGCATCTCTACAATTTCAATGTACATTATTTTCCTCTATGGAGTGTAAAAAAGATAAAATCGCAAAGAGTGACATCGATCAATCTCAAGTTAACATTCTCTTACAATCTCTTGCTATGTACACCACCTTATTTTGGACTCAATCTAAAAGCTCTTAGGGTCCGTTTGATAGCACATTATTTTTTCTGAAAGTTAGAATTTAAATTCCAATTTTCACTTTTGACTTGTTTGATTGGCCAAATTTTTCATGGAAAACATTTTTCAACTTTTGAAATTTTCTTTGATTTCAAGGAATTCATTTTCCCACCACTTTGTTGGGAATTGAATTTCACCTTTTTATTTTATTTTTATTTTTTTTAGCAATAGAAACAAATTTTAAGATGAAGTGTAAAAATATTTATCCCTTTAATTTAAAATTTTCATGTAAAACAAAGTCAAACGAACATCAAAAAAATTTCAATTTTTTATTTTTGGCAATCTAAATAAATTTTGTCCCCAATGGTAAGAAATTCTATTCATTTAATTAACAATTTTCATGAAAAACAAAGTCAAACGGACACCAACAGTATTATATTTTTAGGTGAAAAATTATACCAATGAAACACATTTAATTAAAATTTTCAGTAAAATAAATTTTAGGCAATTTAATTTTCTATAATTCATTTTTTTTTATTCAAATTTTATATTTCTATCAAACGGATCCTTGTATCATTTTCCAAACTAGTCAATTGCCATGTTCTTGGATCACGCGATATTTTAAGAGCTCTTTTAGAGCATGATGGCCCTCAAGATCGAAATCTCCCCAACCACAAACACTTGGAATCTGGGGTCTTAAACTTCATTTTTCTTTAATATATCTACCTTGGACCCACAAGTCTATTATTCTTCCATCATGGGTCCCTAACTTATGACTTTATAGCAAAGTAGTTCCTTCTAATTATTTGCATCTGAAAGAAACTGTTACATCTTCACGTAACGTGTACATTTTACTGTTTTCCATGGTACTTTTAAAAAACTAAAAAAATAAAATTTATGAATAATCATTTAATAAAATCATTTTTCGCCTTTGTGCCATCAGTCATTCAACACGACAGTAGCAGCATCACATTCTCAAATTTCAAAAAGTTGTACCCTGTAATAGTGTTGAAAGATTATGCACAACACAGATTCCAAATAAAAAAAAGTTGAACCCCAATCTTGAGAGTCCCCCATCGACTCTATCTTGGACCATTGTAGAGAAGGTAAATCACAGGATGTGCCTCCAAAGAACCAGGGTGGAGAGCATATGGATAGGCCAGGGCTATTAACCCAATAGTAACTCCCGCTTGCAACAAAGTCAATTTCCTTGCGGGGAATCGAACTCTGCACACTACCGCGCTGAACCCTAACCGCCCTCCCCTTGCCACTAAGAGATATATCCTGGGGGCGCACAACACAGATTCCATCTCATGCCTTCGATGGTCGAAATGAGTAACACTATTTATCACCACCAATTTTAACACCAATCTAGGTAGCAATTACATGACATTAAATAATAAATTCATTCAATACTCTAGGGATCAGACGATGAGAGACCCTCAAAATTGGAATTCAACCTTTTTTTTTTATTTAAATGCAAAATAGCATGACTCACTTAATTAAACCTATAAAATGTTGTAACTTAAACCGATGTTCTTGCACCACTAGTGCTAGATAGCATTATTCTATACAAATGGCTCAAACAAGTTATTTATGGAAATTTAGACAGCAGTGAATAAACATCAATGAAGCCACGAAATGTTCAATTCATTTGTCACTTGCAAAGTTACATGACTCATTTAATTGAACCTATAAAATAGAGCCACCTAAATTTTTGCTATACAAATAGCTCAAACAAGTTATTTACGGAAATTTAAACAGCAGTGAAACATTAACATCAATAAAGCCAAGAAATGTTCAAATCATTTGTCACTTGTGGGTTCCATACTACAACATGGTATGGCCTGCTCAAAATTCTAGGTAGCAGAAAATGGGGCTGTTTATCGCTTGTGTGGACGGACCCAACCTACAAGCTTTGAGGAATGCTTGGAAAGAGCAGTCAAAGTTTAGATTCAAATTTCTAACTTCCTTGAACTTCCCTCAACATCCCATAACTACCGGAGAAAGAAACTACAGGTGAAAATAAATAGAAATCCATACACAAACATGCACCAAAAGTTGACACTTGAATTACGGAAATAGAACCCTGACATTTTGATTGAGTTTTAGTCCATTGTAATACAACAAATTGCAGATTTGGAGCAAAACAACCACAAAATACATTGACAATTCTACTTCAAAGTATGAAATTCTTGTATGTCAAATTCCATTATTGTATGTAATATAATGTTGAACCGTATCACAGCCTATAAGATCTTGCAATGTCAAAGTGTGTTGAGAGTTATGTACTTTTGACTTTTGAGTGATTTTTGGTAGTATGAACCTAACCATGAGGCAGAATACATATTGGCTAACTCAGTATACAGCATCACAATGATTTTCGAAGACGTGCTGCAGCTATTCCTGTACCACTAATGGTATCAATGTCTTACCTATCAGCTTGATGAAAGGCCTGTTCCACCATGATTCCATGGATATAACATACATGATGAATTTAAAAGGTTAGATCTCCACCGAGTTACTCACGTTCTTTATCTCGATTTAGCAGGGACAAAAAAAGATTGTAGTCTGTTTGATAATGATTGAGTGACATTGCTTCTTCGGTCCGAACCGGTGATATCGAGCCCGAAAGCAATTCCGACGACGAACTATCAACATCCTCTATTTCACTTAACCTAATTCACTTGCGTGATCACAGACTCGTTGATGAAAAACTTAATGGTGGACAGGAGATCAAGTAATTCAATCGCAATCTATCCACCACTGCATCTGTTCTTTTTTTTATTATTCCAAAGCATCTGAGAACAAGGAGAAACTGAAAAAGAAAAACTCTTTCAGAGAGCAACACATTAAGTATGAATAAATTCAATGCATCACTACTCCAGAGGATTCATGCAAAGGATTTATTTTTCTCTCTCTTGCAAGTAGCACAAGTTATAACCATGTTTGTCCCGCATATCACTATCATGATCAGGATCAACAAATCAAGCTTACCACATGTTCTCATATATGAAAGCAAAGTGAAAGTGCTGTCCATTTCCAAGGGATTGGAATCCTTTCTCCAATTGATTGTATTACCAGAAGTTAAATAGGCATACTCCTGAGGAGAAGAAAACAAGATCACTTGAAATTGTTCAATGTCAAAATCATCCAGGCAGATACATGAATATTGAATAACAGAACGAAATTCTGTTTTATGTTGTTTATAGAATTTGTAAGTCAAGAATTCTGTCCAATGGAACTTACCATGTATCATGGATGGGTTATCAACAAGTTGTTCTGCTATATTAGAATGCATGACTTCTTGTTATCACTTCAATTTCTTGTTATCACTTCAATACATTTGATTCAGTAGCAGGGACATGAACTTCTGTGAAGCAGCAATGAATCAGATGGAGTTACAAAACAGATTCAGTTTCAGCCCACATTTTGAGTGTAAAGCTTTGTTTGTTTTTGTTGCTATATCAAGGAGACGAACTTCAACTGCTAAAAGATACTCAAAAAGAAAAGGGAAGCTTACAGTACGAAATGGACAAGTTAAGAATCTACAGTATGATCTACTAATACTATTACCTCCCAATTTAAACAAGTATGACTTAATCTCACCTATCCGTATTAGCCAATGGGGAATAAACAACAATGGTCACAGACCTAAACCAGAGTACTGAATAAGTTGCGACATCAAGTCAATAAACTGCAAAGAGTCATGGCTACGTTCCAGGGGAAACAATAACCCAATTTTCATGGAGCAGTTGCTTAGTTAAAAGGTCAGTTATGCTCAGGCTCACCACCTAGTTTAGATGAAGCTAGGTCTGACCAATTTACTCACAATCAACCACACACTGCATACTTTGACCCTTATTTAAGTTAAAACTTCATGGGCAGCTATGTGTGAAGTAATTATTCAACTTACAAGCATAAAAACCAGTGATTCACATACAATATACTTAATGCAACTCAATCAGAAACCAAATGTATTTCAATCTCACATTTTGCATACTGTAATAATATTTCTTACATGGAGATTTGATCTGATGTTTCTCCATATGAAGATAAACTGTTGAATACATATTAATCAGTTTTCAGTAGATAAATGACAAATAAAGTTTACCCAAAACGCCAAAGAATCAATGAGAATTGGGACACTTACCAATATATGAAAATTTCCAACCGTGGCAGTGACCAGAAGTTGATCTCCATCAATCAAAAAATGCATTTTTATTGAGTTCACAAAACCCTAACAGAGTTTGTGTCCTGATTCAGGAAAATATACCTTCACTCTCTCCATCATTGCTGTATACGCAGCTACATCTTCTCCTTGGCCACTTCATGTACCACCCAATAAATTAATTAAACTTTGAACATGCTCAAAAATTACTGGTGTAATATACACGAATACATCTCAAAACTTTGAGGCCCCCAAAAATATCAAGCACTTTATCTGTTTACAGAATCAAAACCATTGACTTTGTGGATTAAAATTGTTGGAGGGTGTTTTAGGAGCTTGTTTCTAGGAAGATTTGTTGGGATGAATTCTACATAATTAGTTATGTTTCTATTTTCTATCCGTAACATAATTTAAAATAGTGTGAGTTGTTGTAACGGGTCCTAGATAAGGCTCATACTAACCCTAATTTCCACACCTAGTCACCTATCATTTGTATTTTTTTCTCAATTAATATAGAAAAAGGTTAATGGTTTCCAAACCTGACTTCATGCTATCAGAGCAATCTATGAACCTAAACTACTTCAATTATTCATTTCTTCCACGAAATGTTGGGAGTAATATGGAAAGAGCATCCAAGAATAATTCTGAACAGACTCTGAGGTTGATACCGCAGACTGTTGACAAAACCCATGGTTTCATATCATAACTCGTATTGGATGAGTAGAATTGTCTGCAATGGTAGCTGAACACTCTGTAGAATTGGGAAACTCAGGTCAAATAATTAAGATTAAAACCTGCATTCATGATATGAACAAAAAAGACAGAGTGAAATACATACTACAGCATGTTGAAGGATCTATGACAGGAACTAGACAAGTATATTAGTGCTGGAGTGCGCCACCGATACTGATTGCTACCACAAGATGCTTGAGAAGGAAAGGCATTTTTAAGTCTTCTAAAAATCAATTAAAAATTACATGAAGTCAGGGAGAGACTACTTGGGAAAGAACATCTCCCTCTATTCATGAAGTGTTCCTATGTTAGAGGGGAAGAGAGCACAAGTGTTATGAATGATGTTGCATGCATACCACAGAATTTTTTTGGACGCTTTTTGAATATTTTTGCGAAACAAGAAAAACACAAAGTTTTGTGACAGAAGCTAGACAATTAGAGCTCCTGTACGTATTTATGACCGGATCAAAAAAAATACCTCAAATCTCACATCCTCTTGTTCTCTAGCCCAACAAGGTAACTTTTCTACAGCCCCAACTGTTTATTCTATTTAAAAATAAAAATAAAAAAACCTGGACCTGCCACGAGGTTCCAAGGAATTTTATGATAGTGGAGATTTATTATGGCAATCAGGGGCGGAGCTAAGGGGTCCCGGGGGGGGACCTGGACCCCCCAATTTTCTGACAAATTTTTTTTTTTTTTAAAGAAAGTTTGTGTATTTCTTTCAAAATTCGGATACTCATTTGAATCAATCTGATTTGAAATTTCACTTCAACGTTTTTTTTTAATCCAAAACAAATATTCTAACTAAGGGATTGTTTGATAAAAATTTTTATATTAAGTTTTAGGTTTGATTTGGTATTCTGCACTTCTAAGAGATAAAAACATCGTTATGCTGATAAAATAATCAATTCCAACATTGTTTTAAAGTTTAAAAACAGCATTTGAACGTATGATAAACAAAAATAATAGAACAATATCTTTTTAATATAAAATGTATAATTGTTTAGTTCATGATGTTAAGGTAAAACCTCATATAATTTAAAGTAGTAGAAAAAAATAAATTACACAGAAGTTCAAATTATTATTTTTAACCATATTAACCTTTTAAAAATGAAATCTCTAATCATAGTATCATAGTCCAAGAAGCCCAAAAAAAAAAAAAAATCGGGGACGCTGCCCCCCGAACCCCCGTCGCCCCCCCCCCCACCCCGCCCCCCCCCCCCCCCTTCACACATCTTCAATTCTAGGACTCCCCAACTCATAGGAGCTGGCTCCACCACTGATGGCAATCCTAGTTTCCATCTTAAGGTATGAATTTACAGTTTTCTACTCTCGTATCTCTTTGGTTATTCATCTTGGCTGCTTCAGATCTCAGGTCTTCTATCTATTTTGACACTGGTGCACCGTCTTTACAGAGCGCATTCTCACGAAGGCCAACAGACACCATGGTGTCATACTGTAATGGAGCACCAATTTACATTCACCACAATTTTCCTATATGGTCACTGCAATATCCGCTACAAATATCTGACAAGTCCAAGTACTTATTATGCTTCCAATTAACCTCCCATTTAAAAAGATAGAAAAGTAATTAAATCACTCAAGAAAACGTGCACACATAACATTTATTAACAAATATCAAGACGGGCCTTGTAAATAGCAAGGCATATTAACTATTCAAATGTGAAATATGCTTTACCAGGCATGCTTGCAAATTTATTGTCGGTAGATTAGCAGAAACGGGTGAAATATAGAATCCAAAGATTTTACTTGCATGACTATAAGATCAATTTGTAATCTAATATAACCAAGAACATTTACAACTTAAATCTACATGATCTACAGTGATTACAGGGGCAAAAAAAAAAAATGGAAAAAGAAGAAGCCAAAAACCTCAGCATATAACTCACCACAATTTGGAGATGAGGACAGTCAAAGCATCACAATGAATACAAAGTTTAGATATGCTCAGGTTCTGCACAAAACTGCACATTTTGTGCACAACATTCTGTTGCAATGGGTACAAGACCCCTTTTCATCATTTCATTTTGTAAGAAATTAGCTTCTTCAAAATTTCCAAGCTCGTGATACTTTCTTATGAGACAACCATACACAACATCATCAGGATGGACACCTTTTTCAATCATCTCACCAAGTAAATCCCTTGCTTGCTGCACTTGACCATCTCTAGAGAGCCCAGAAATCAAAGATGTGTAAGTATGAAGATCCAGCTCCACGCCTGTTTCAATCATTCTCTTCACCAGATTCAATGCTTCTTGAACATTTCCTTGATTTAACCTCCCATCAATCAGTGATGTATAAGCAATTTTATCTGGAAGCATGCCCTTATCAAGCATTTCAAGAAAAAAGCTCTTGAGCAGCCTCCACGAGTTTATTTTTACAAAGGCCATCAACTATTGCTGTATAAGCCACTACATTAGGTTGCAAGCCAATGCTTTGCATGCTATGAAAATGATCAATTGCCTCCTTGACGCATCCCAATCCACACAATCCATCAATCACTGAGCAATATGTCACAATTGTAGGGGCAACATCTTTTTCCTGCATTTCATTTAGCATTCTCCGTGCTTCTGTAGCTTTGCCAGCCTTAAAATATGCATCAATCAATGTTGTGTAAATCACATGACTCAACTCTCTACCATGTGCCTTCATTTCATCAAGCAAAACGTTCACATCTTCAAACTTCCCCTGGTTGCAAAGGCCCCAGACTATAGTTCCATGGAGCAACAAATCAAATTTGATCTTATTTTCACTCATTTGTGTCAAAACATCCATGGCATCTGCCATCCTTTTTGCTTTAATATAACCATGAACAAGAGCCGTATAGCTTTTCACATTAGGGACTACACCATCTTTCCTCATCACTCTAAAAACTTCTTCTGCTTCCTTTATCTTCCCTTCTTCACATAGTCCATCAAGCAACACCGTGTAGGTTACAACATTTAACTTGACGGCTGCTTCATACATCTCTCTGACCAATTTCAGAGCATCATCAAGATTACCCACTTTAAAATTTGCATCAATCAAAGAAGTATATGTGAATTCATTTGGAGTAAGACCAACTCTCCTCATGTCAACAAAAAACTTAATCGCCTGTGGCAACATTCCTTCTTTACAAAAAGCATCTATGAATGTGCTATAAGTTACAACATTAGGTTTAAGGCTTCTTTGCTTCATCTCCCGGAGAAATTCAAATGCCCGGGGCATCTTTTCAAATTTACAAAAACAATTAATCAAAGTATTGTATGTTATGATATCTGGAAAACAGCCTGCTGCTTGCATTTCCTTGTATATATAAAGCATATTATCCAATTCTCCACCTAGCTTCCCATGCCCATCAATTAGAGAATTATAAGTAATAACATCTGGAATAATACCAATCTCCTTCATCCTCGCAAACAGATGTCTACCAGCCTTCAAATCACCTTCATTACACATATAACCAATCATTATGTTATATGTATACACAGACGGTTCAATTCCAGCCCCTACCATATCCACGAAGCACTTCTTCACCAACTCTCCTTCCCAGCCTTTGCAAGTCCATGCAAAAGAAAATTACAAGACCAGGTTGTGGGACGTACTCTAAAGTTTATCATCCTCGTAAAACACTCCCTTGCTTCCTCTAGTAATCCCATTTCAATCAACACACTAAAAAAAGCATCAAAAAACTCCATAACCCGGAACACAAACATTTCTGGTCAACCACAATGCATCGAATATATCACAAGGAAATACATTAATCTTACTGTTGTTATAGCTTTTATTCAAACTCACCAATTGTCTTAGAACATCATTGGATTCGTTGTACATTTTCGAACAGAACAAAATATGAGCCATGACACAATAATTTTCTGTTGTATGCTGAAACCCATTTTGCATTTGGGCCCACTTGAATAACTTCAAAGCTAATCTAGGTTCCTGTTTTAGTTCAATTAGGATTCTGGACACCCAAACAGGAGCCAGAACTGATTGAAAGTACCCACACTACCCTAAAATCATCCCATTTCTCTTCACTTATAATTTTCCTTATTGATACTTCATCCAAAAAATCCGTCAAAACTGCTATAGTTCGCGTTTGAAGAAAATGGGTACCCTAAAAAACAGAAAAAATCAGTTACCCGTGAAAGGAAACTGTATGAAAATGAATTACTAAAAGCAGTAGATTTCGACGTTCTTACAGTATGACTATGTAAGTTTCTGAGTCTGATGCCCATAAGACTTCGGAAAAGAAATAACATGGCTACAGCAAAAGTAAGGAAACATTTAAAAAGAGCAGTTTCTTTAGACATTGGCTACAGTTATATCAAGAATCCTAACATTCATTGCTATCTTGAGAAAGCTGAGATATATACAGCACTATGTATTCATTTACATGATTGATGTATTTGCTGTTTAGGGAGATTCGAAATGGTGTATTGGAGAGGGAGGATGTAGGGTTTAGGTAGGCAGTTCTCCGATGAACAGCAAAGGTCGTTTCTAACTTAGCGAGTTAACATCAGCGAATGTCATTTGAATTGGGTTTCTTTGACCCGACTGGAAAATGAAATTACACCACACTTAAAAATTCAGAATTCTAAAATCAGATGGAATATTTTTTTTGTTCAAAAATTAGATATTTTAAAATTTATTTAATTCTCCAACCCTAATTCAAAATCATTACTCCCCCACCCCTTCTCTCTCTCTCTCTACCGTCGCTCCCTACAAGATAGTCGTCCTACGCTCTCTTACCGACGACATTGACAGGCAGCGATGCAGATGGGCAGTGGGCGATGGGCAGCTGACGTAGTGAATTGTTTGAGA